>JAQGAU010005184.1:0-10567 GCA_034698045.1 Paramacrobiotus richtersi
CCGTCAGTCAGATTCGACTCGAAGCCGTCGGTCAGAAACGCTTGGACGTTGTATCTCATGTAGGCCCAAGAGCTGCTTGTGTGTTTCCGTATTTTTTGTTGGAAGGTCGAGTTACTAACTAAACTGTTTCTTTTTGGCGTTGTGTACGGCGGTATCACAAATGGAACTGGATATAGCCACCCCGTTTCACCCCGTTGGGCTAAATACACCCCCTTTCGCCCACCGTTTGGCTAGACATAAACAACTATTTTTGAAAAGCGTTTTCGTCAACCCTTTTAAACCCTGAATATCTACTGACACACCTGTTATCCTTTTAGTCTTTTATTTATTTTATTCAATTACAAATATTAAAATTATGTTCGTTCGGAATAAGGTGGGCTGATGCAACCACCGAATCATCGCGCTGTTGCTCCGGACGCAAAGCATATTCGCTAGCATCCTTTTCAGTCAAGAAAAGCAGGCGATTTTGGTCTGAAACATCAGTTCTGGTGACAACTGGTCCAGATTTGCGGTTCAACGACTTCATTACGTTTTCTTCCAGGCTCTGGTGATCCAAATATCCTGCAGTCCATTTCGGTCGTAACTTATCATTTGTGCATTTTTTCGGTATATATATAAGGCCAGTTCAGTAGCAAAAGCGAGTGCATAAAAGCTACAGTTATCAATCCATTCCATTGGATTGATTGTGCTGCACCATATAAAAACGAAGCTGACCTCGCCGACATCTCCACATGTGCAGCTAAAATTTTATATGCTGAATGCAACTACGGCAGCGGTTTTTGATCAGTTTCAGTTCAGGGTCATCTTCATCAGTTTACAAATCAGCCGGTGCGCACTGTGCCGGTCCGAAATGTTTAAAAAAAATGTTCTGGTAACCACTTAGCGACTACGTAGAGTCTAATGATAATATTTGTTTTGTCTACGTTTTGTGGCTGTTCCGATTTTTCTGATGTGAGTCGGTCGCACTGTAACACAGATAGTATATTTAATATGAATAAAAATACCTTAAAATACCCGCTCTTGCGACATGTTGTCGTTGTCCAATGTCCTCTGCTAGACCAGCGCCCAGGCCTTATCCTTAACCGGTGTCTTGTCCTTGGCCGGCGTCCTGTCCTTATCCTTGTCCGGCGTCCTGGCCTTGTCCAGTGTCCTGGCCATGTCCTTGTCCTTGTCCATGTCCTCTAATTAGTACTACCCGTCTATTGTAGACAATGCATGCTATGAAACCATGTTATTGCTTGCCAGGTTAGATTCCGTCTGACCAGATACCGCTTAGCTTACCATAAACAATTCAAAAAAATTGAAGATTGAACAACCAAAAATTAATAATTGGTAAGCTAATCGGTTCCTGGTCAAAAAGGATTAAAACTGGACATGCCGTCTGGATTTGTTGTGCCGTCAGAAAACGTTTTTGTACGTAAATGGGTTTTTTGAATTCATAACTACGGCCTGGGGTTTTCTTTCAATTTTTATCTCGAATTCTGATCTCTTAAATCCTTGATAATCTCCAGTGGATGACGGTTTTACTCAGTTTTCCTTTTTTTTATTTTAAGGTTTTTTTGTGGTTGATGGTTTTTGTGGTGTTGTCGTAGCCTTTTGGGTACTGGATTTTGTACTGTTTTTTTTTATTTTTTCATTATTCTTCGCCCAGTATTTGATATGATCCCCTGTCTGTTTGTGGAGTTAATGTCATGCATGTCGATGCATGGCACCTGCTGGACCGAAATGGCCAGAGGAATAAACTTGTCTTGTCTTGGATGCACGGTACACAAAATGTATAGCATGGATTGTCTACGAGAATTAGCCCCAAGGGGCCCAGCTGCTTCCCAGCAGCCAAAACTATTGTTTTAATATTTAGTTAGTTGTGCTGTGTCCACATAACAAGTTTGGAAATTTTTTGAATTTGCACCCCAAAAAAGCTCCGTTGTAAGTTGGTTCGAATCGGAATCAACACTGCTCGCCGAGAACATCAGTTGCAATATGAGCCGAATATGCATCAGCTTGAAAAAGTCGAAGTCATACTAACGAAAGAAAGGGATAGCGCTCACCATCTTTCCCTAACAAGGACAAAACGCTTATCAAGCGTGCCTCAGCTACGACTGCTGCCCAAGATGGCCGTTTTCCTGTATGCAAACGCTCGATTTCTACCCACAAGTGACCTTTCTACGCTGCTCAAGAATTCCTTTACCCGACGAGGTGGGCCGATACTATGATATTATGAGCCACGGTTCAATCACCGTGTATTTTTTATGTTCAGCTAGTGGCTTGAAAAAACTAAACGCGGGGACACAGAACCACTGGAAACATTAATGCGTTTCAATCGTGCAGGCAGCAGGAAGGATTCTCCTGCCGACAGGTAGAGCAAAACCGTTGCAAAAAGATCTTCCGGATCCAGTTTCACCTGCTAATATTCAGTATCCTTAGACTCGAACTGTTTCCAGTTGAGTTCTGAAATACACCTGGTGGTTTATCGAATTAACTTGAGCAAAATTACTGTTAGCCGAGACAAGCTCTACCAGGTCACGATGAAACTGGTGCTCGTGAGAGAAACAACAGCTGTGAAAAGGAATGCTCATAGGTTCGGCATAATGGAAATCACGGTTTCAGCGCCGGCCCTAATAGCAGTCCGGCCTCGAATGACGGCGGATATTTTCCGTAAACTTTCCAATAAGGGAACGCTGCATCCCGCGGCCTAAGTTGTCCAGATTTTATAGTGTCTACGACTATAAGCGGCAGAGATTTGCTTACCGTTTGTGCCTTAAGCAGTTTCCATAACACCAAAAATGTTTCGATATGCAGTTAAGGCCGGCTGGATGCATAAACATTCCTGGCGGCCCCGAACCTTTGTTATAGCTTAAACGTTTTTGTTGTGGTCTGTACGAACTGTTAAGGCATAAACCGCAAAAAAGATCTGGTAAACATTAATGCCGACCATACGCGCCTGCGAGAAGTTAGAATGCATTTCCTTTACAACACTCATAGTCAAAGCGTGTGACTTATTTATATCACACAGAACCTTGTATCAGGAACTGTAATCGATCGCATTATGCGGCGCACATGCAACCGGTATCGGCATTCTCGTGTCTCGTGCCATACGGTCCACACACGGGACGTAGGACGCTAGAACTACAACTAGCATACTATGGTAGCACGCACGGCATAATATACGTTCATGTTCCTTGAAATTTGTGTATCTACAGATAGGTGGTATCCTTCGGGTTTTATCAGGAAGAGTGTATAGACATCTGCTTCGTGTGCTACAGTGCCTTGGGATGGTAAGTTTTGACTTTTGAGGCATGGTGTTCCACTTCTCTTGTGCGTCAGAGATCAGATAAGGCCTGCTTCTACTTGTTACTTGTTAGTGATAAACTCAGTAACACTTCTGCTGACTATCTGCCGTTGAAATTAGACCCAGTTGAAATTTTTGATTAGGATTGAATGAATCATTCGCTTACCATTTGGATTGCGCTTATCATTTAACGCGTCCGGTTGATCCTTGGTTTGTATCCTGGCTAACTGGAAATGGCGCAAGCTCCCGTTCCATTCTCCGAGATGCTCTATAACCGCGATGCACCGCCAAGCTACAGTCATATCGATAGCGCGCACCATCCATTCCACTCGGCTTCCGAAGCAAAAGAAGACGCTCCAGTCACAGATCAGACTGAAATACCAATTATTATTACTCAGGGAACGAACTATTCCACAACTACTGACGAAGCAAACGTTTCGTTGCTCAACTCTGATGCGACGAAAATTGCAAAACCTCCAGGTATAGATCGTAGTGCCGCGAGAGATATTGCTGCTGTTCGTTGCGCATTACCATCAACGTACAATAATCCTATTACGAAGACGAACTCTGCGTTAAATCGGCCATCCGCTGTACGTCGCGAAGGCGGAAGTTGTGCGCGCTGGAAAATTATATTATGTGTCTTTGGAGTTGCTGCTTTCGGTGCGGGTTTAGCTCTTGTCATCATCGGCCATACGGTTGGTCCTGACAAATACTTTACATGCGGCAAGCATGGGGGATGTTTTAAAACTGATCCAAGACTTGCGTTGGGTTTTGGTTACTTCTTTATCGTCTCCATCGTATTAATTTCTTCCTGCGTAGGCTGTTGTGTGTGTTTATATAAAGCGATGTAGAATACTGCCTGCACTAATTGAGGCTGCACAAACAGCGTCGAAATCGGGATTTGTCTCAAAAGTGCTTGTACTTCATAGTATTTTGAAATAGACAGGATATATGGACGGTGAACCAGATCTCCAAGATAATATATAGAAGTAGTTTAGCTAAAACATCATACTTTGTGCAAATGCAACGTCAATGTTCGAACACGGTGATTTTCTCATTAAACTGCGACAGAGTCACAGAAGCTAATTTTTCGTCGGCACCCCCCCTCCCCTCTCCTGTTTTTTATCAGTTTCCGTTTACAAGTTCATAGCAGAAATTATAAAGAGGAAACCTTATTACACACGTCGAGTCATTTAGCAGTTTCGAAAACGAGTGATTGTTCTTAAGACGCTCTTGATCCGACATTCGTTTGACACACTGAATCCACATCGATAGTACGATATCGGCTTACTGGGAGACAAGCTTGCTGGAAAAAATGTGACTTGTATAAACCGTACGTGAGAAGCTGGGGTATCGATCGTGTACATGGTACTTAAAGGATACATGGAGCCGGTACCGCGGCATGTGGATATTGTCACGTATATACTCCACGCACTCGAAATACAGGACGCACTGGAACATATATCCGACACAACGCATATACATAAGATGCTGTCATGTTAGTGGTACGTAAACTTAAGCAACCATTTCACCTGAACATAAGCTAGCTCTTCGAGTACTTGTTTCTGCTTCCTGTCCGTACTATTTTAGCTCGCAATTCGCATTATATACATGTCAATGCCTGTTGTTCCACTTCTTCGGTACTACGTAGAAAGTCAGATTTTGTACTGGATTGGGTAAGTGGTACGTGCTTTCAGCAATAGCACCGAAATCTGCCGTCAGACTAATATAACGGCATAGTTTCCGGGATAACATTGATTGAGTACTACTCATCTTTCGGATCTTTTTTCTTGCGCCCTGGCTAGTTGGAAATGGCGAATATCTCCGTTCCATTTTCTGACATGCTTTATAACCGAGATGCACCGCCCAGCTACAATGATATCGTTAGCACGCCAAATGCATTCCCATCGGTTCCTGATGCACCAGACGATCCACCAGCAGATCAGACTGCACTCCCGTTTATTGTGGATGAAACGACGTATTCCACAAGTGCTGACGAAGTACAACTTTCGCTGCTCCAATCGTATATGAAGAAAAGTGATAGCCGTCCAATAATGCTCACTTTCCCTATAGAAATTGCTGATGCTCCTTGCCCCTTGCCAGCAACGCACAGTAAACCTATTACTTCGGCGCTAAACCGGCCATCCACTGCACGTCGCCAGAAGGGACGCTGCTCGCTGTGTCTGATAGGAGTATGGATCTTTGTAGTTGTGTTTTTCATTGTGGGCTTAGCTCTGGTCATTATCGGCCATATCAGGCGTGCCGCGGATCCTGACGCTTATTTTACATGCGGCAAGCGTGGATGTGTGGACAATACAAGTGTTACGTTGGGTTTTGGATACTTCTTCCTTGTCTCCACCGTACTGGCTGGTTGCTGTGCGGGATGTTGTTGGTGGATGCTGAGCGAGGAATAAAATAAACACGCGACTGCGCTGACTATCAGCGTTATCAAATTGATACTTTAAGATCATTCAGATCTAAATATTCCATGCATACGGAACTGTTGTAATGGTGTCGAAACAGGATCTGTATTAAAGTTTCGCGTGTTGTTGGTGTCTGTACTTCATGTAGTCTGTGCATCCATACAGTGTTCATACATCAAGAGATGACATCGACCACAACTGTTCGTGCTACAGTTTTGTCAGAAAATCTCCTATTTATGTGGAGATGCAACATGAACGTTCAAAGCGCTGATTTTATCACAACTGGCGATGATTAACAGCTACAGTGGTATCCCACTCTCTCCCAATGCAACACTGACTCACATTCTATTCATCAATTTCCATGTACACATATAAAACGTGCTGAAGAAAAATGAACATGTCGTGGTACTGAAAACATTCGCAGAGAACAGATTACTCCGTCAACGCTCTACCGAAACTTGGCCTGATTCCGTGGATCCACCACATCCACGTCGATAACGATATCGGCCTTGTGGGTCGTTCCCATAACCGCACTGATCCTCACCATCTGATCGCCATATTCCACAGGCTCTACGGAACTGTTAAACACAATATTCAAGTATATACCGAAAATACAGACAACCTGAAAAGATTCTTAATAATTACAATACGGACCGAGTGAATCCGAAATGTGTAACAAAATGATGTTTATATACATCCCAAACTACGTACCTGTAAAACTGCTTCCTGGCAAAGTAATCTTCGCGCTTATTGTACATTTCAGTAAACGTTTCGGGTGTATTACGTCCCTGGGGGCAAATACCAACAGCCAGCCAGTTGGTGTAGTAATCATGGTTAAAAGGCAGTGACCACATGGCGATCACCGATTTCTTCGTTTCTCTGCCATCCTTGACACACCATTCTATGGTTCCACACGTACCTGTATCAATGTAAACAACAAACGTTGTAAAACATGTACAGGAGTTCGGTTTTGATCGTTAACACCATCAAGGGACATCTGGAACGGTTCTAGGTAAGCTAACCGTCGACTAATACTTTTCGAACTACTAACATCAAACATATGTCAAGTACGTTTGTTTTTATAGAAAAAAGTATCACTCACCACACGCGGTACCCCCGGTTTTGTGCGTCTTCATAAACCCGACTTTTCCCGGTGCCACGCGATTGATAACCGAATCCGTCCCTCCCGAGTACAAATGGCAGCTTTTCAGTTCCAGCGTCCATTTGGTGTGGTTGTTCAGTGTGATGGTGGCCGCTACGTCATAGGGAATGTCCGAGGCACTGCAGATTATGGAGTTATGCCGATCATGGAGTTTTACACCACTGTGACCGTTGTCTGCACTGGTAGGCTGGTCGCTTGGAGCTGGACCAGTGGATCTGACACTGCGGGTGTGCTGGGTTGCATCAGCATCGTCTTCATCAGTTTCACGACTTTCCGCATCAGTTCCATCATCTGTTTCATCAGACGCTGCGCAAGGTGTGAATGCCGATTCGGCAGACTTGCTACGTCCGAATTCCAGGAATTCTGCGGCCTGTTGGATGTTCTCCCAATAGCGTTGACCTTCCGGAGGATCTGTAGGTCAATGGAGACAGTTGTTGTGAAAATAGCGGGCTGATCAATATGGTTACGCTTAAATGTGCAAATCGCACAAGTAGTACTGTACGAAGTTTTTAATGCAGCTCCATCTCCCAGCGGGAGGCGGTTCAGCAGGGGAAATATAGAGAAAAAGAATGCAGAAAAGTGATAAAACTGACAAAAATGTACTGTAATAGTGTAATTTAATCAGCATTCAGGAAGATTAATCCTGGAAAAAAGGTTTACAAAATTACAATGTAAACAAACTATAAAATTTACAAAGCGAAAATGAATAAATCAAGAAGAGTAATAATGAAAAATGTTCATGAAAACTCTGCAGCAGATCAATTTAAAGCAGGAATACAGTTTAAAGAGCCATACCTTCACTTATGGATTCCTGTTTTTCCCCATCATTTTCCTCGCATCCGTCAACCAGGTTCAGCACTTTTTCCAGTGCTGCAATTGCAAAAAAAATTAAACAAAAATAACGGTTGATACTCCTGAGCAGCCGGATTCAAATGCAACGATTTCCAAACAACTTTCACATGCGAGAATTTCACGCCATTATAATATTATTCAGATCAGTTGAACATAAAAAATTACAAATGGAACGTCTTCGTTAACTTCCTACACATAGTTCACGTAAAATTGTGAAAAAATGCTCGCGATTTTAAAAATGCAGAAACATAACAAACCTGCATCAAGTTCCAGCAAGGCATGCTGCATTTCATCCGAATTCCAGTGTTGATACGTTTTCCACTTGTGAAACTGCACCATTGCTGATACAAGGAAACAAGGAATCCTTTGTAGAAGTAATACAAAATCTACAGGGTTTGTAATAATTTTAATTAAATCTAATAAGACTGACAGTGAGCAATGCGTTTTCGAACAGTTCTTTTCTGTGACAGAAATTCTGAAAAAAAGCGAAAAATCTGGAACGATTCAAACTGGCATCTCCACGGGGCGGGCTGTTCCGTACCCGAGTAGCCCCAGACATCTGTACATCTAAGGGCGGTTGCCATCTACACTGTCCCTGCTGTCTATTTCGCCGACGAACACGCTCCGCCCGTGGCGCTTTCTGTTGCGCTGGGATCAGGTTCCGAAAAAACCGTAAATCGTGAAATGCGAGTTTTCTTGCACATTCAATAAATTCGCAACTTTTTGTTCTACAACTTCTACATAATTATTTCCGATCCTTACGTCAGTTGGATAAACGGGAGTGTTGTGCTGCATGAACAGTCTCCAGTATTTGTGGTGATTTGCCAGAATTTCCTGGGGAGAAAATCCGGGAATCCAAGCACTGTGTGACTGTGTCAGTTTGCTGCTCAAGGTAAGATTTGTAACGAAGTGTTTTCTTTCCGGGATTGCGAACCCCGACTGGAAAATTAGCATTTTGAGCTTATGGGCCATGGTAGAGAGGTATATGTTGCAGCAACAACATCGAAGAAGCGAGAACTTTGTCTGTGTTCTCAACTGTTCTGGCGAACTTTGATCGTTTCTGCAAAGTATATATATAAATAAATGGTTTCTGGTTTTGTTGATTTTGTTTGTGAACTGTAACACTTAACAGTTAAAATTTATTTGAAAGTTGTTATTGTTGGTTAATTTGTCAGGATTCGTTAACTTTTCCGGCTTTTCTGCACATAAATAACAGGCATTAACGATAATTGTGTAATGTTCACGTGAAATTTTGCTGTTTTTGACTTTTGTGTCGAATTTGCGCTTACGTTCTTTGCAGACTTTAGACTGTGTTTTTCATCGTTACGTCTGTGAACAAGGTGTTCATCAAGTAGCAAATCAAAATGCATATAAATTCTAAATAAAATATTATTGTTTTGTGGCATTTTATCCCCTGTACATGTACATATTTGCACAATGTATCGTGAAGTATAGAATATTTATAATTAAATTTTATTTACTTAATATTTGTTAATTTAATTTTTTTTTTCTGTATTGCATGAACAGTTTATTTGTTTAACAAAATATTAAAAACAATCTTTTGGTCTAAATTGGTTGTTTTATCTTGTGTTGTATGAATTGTATCCTTGATTTATTCCACATTCAATCATCAATCTCCGTTATACATTAGACCCCGCCTCCCCCACCATGTCCATCATCTACCGCAGCCTCATCACCTCCCTGGAACGCCACGTCCCACCCCGCCTGCGTCCCATCTGGGAGCACCCGGCCGGCCCCAAGACCATCCACTTTTGGGCGCCCCTCGGCAAGTGGGCGCTGGTCGTCGCCGGGCTAGCCGACGCCGCCCGACCCGCCGAGAAGCTGAGTCTCAACCAGTCCCTGGCCCTGACCGCCACCGGGATGATCTGGTCCCGCTACTCCCTGGTCATCATTCCCAAGAACTGGAGTCTGTTTCTGGTCAATATGTTTGTGGCGGGGACGGGCTGGAGCCAGCTGTACCGCATTTGGAAGTACCGGTCCACACTGCCCACCGGTCCGGTTATTGAGCCGGTGGCGGTGGCTGTTGTGGAGGATGCGCACCATCTGCCCGGGGTCAAGAAGCACTGAACTGGGGTGGTGTTTGTCCGTGTTTTTATCGTTTCCGACGAGAGAATAGGTCGTTGGTGGTGTTTTACGGCTGGTTGTGGTTTTATTTGTCCGGGTTGTCGGTGTTTCGCTTTTAGGGAGAGATTTATTGCGAGCTGCTTACTGTCCTGCTGACCTGCTGTATGATTTTTAGGATAATAAATACTGGTGTTCATCTGGTTTATCGGTAGTTTACCTACTTTACGAGTTTTAATTGTAATTTTACGATTTATCATTTTTTATTTGCGTATCTTTTTCACAATCCGCCGGCCGCTTATTTTATAGATGTTTTTAAAATATCAATAAATAATTTTTAAAATATCTACAAAATCCATAAAATATTATAAAGAATTTTTGAATGCATTAAAGTAATTAATTATATTTTAAATTTCATGCCATTTTCTTCACTGAACACTGCAGTAAACTTTGCGTTTTAGTCATACAATCTGCAAATTTGAGCAACAAAACAAAAGCTTGACTACTTATACATTTCTCATCATAGTGTAAACTCCCTGAAGTACAACAATCACATTCTCACAAGACAACAAAAGCATGACTGTTTTCACCATAACAGTAAATCATCCATGATACAAACTCAAAATCAACAATCTCATATCACCGATCCACTGGCTAATGACAAAATCAACAAAATCACAATACTATGCATTGTGCCACATTGGTCCGGTTATAAAACACCACACGTTTATCGACCAGCATCGTCCGAGCGCTCTCCCG
>JAQGAU010005185.1:0-10566 GCA_034698045.1 Paramacrobiotus richtersi
AACGCAACACACTCCGCTTGGCGAACGCTCGTCCTCAATTTCTAGCTCTTGACAGCACGTCGCAACACGCCAATACACTTATTACTGTGTCAAACTGTTGCTTGGCCCACTTCAGCAGCTCAAGCCTTGACAACTGTGCGTCGTCACTGGGACTTCTTAGCTGGAAAGACGATGTACAAAATCCACAAAAAGGAGGGAAAAAATGGTTAGGAAAAATCCTGTGGGTTCGATGGATGGATCTCTCTGCTAATTACAGATGCACACTGAAAGGTACGCTGCGAAGACGAGCAAGTCGATGGCTGCAGAGAAAAGGAGCTCACAAGTCGCGAGTTCACTGTGAGTGCTGGTGCATTGCTCCGTTCTGGGCGGGATCTCTGTCAATCAGCGTGGTGAGTGGCTGTCTGGTTTGCTCCGTTCAGTTCGTTCGACATTCTTGCTACTTGAATGTGAATAACAAGAATGCCATTATTTCCGGTTATTTTGTGGATTTCACAACGCTGTTGCAGACTGACAGAGTGAAAAACTTACAGGAATGATGGAATTTCAAAAAAATCTTTGGTACAAACTGTAAACATGTTCAGACTAATTTATTGTTAGTCACAATTGAGTGACGGAATTCTTATAATTTCGGTTGTTTTTTCATTCCCTACCATTTTGCACCTACCTACTTGTACTGTCTGCATCCAGAACGCAGATTCCAATGGACATGGAATTCCCAACTGTCTGTCTGTATGTTGTCATGCATGAATCACGACCATAAGCTGCTAAGCAGAAATCTTGTAACTGTTGCGTCTCGAGCTCGAGACGTTTTTCCAGAAAATGTTTGTTTTGTAGAAGGAGCTTGATTGTCCAAAGACTAAAAAGTGAAAAAGTGTTGAGTTATAGAAAAAGTGAACAGTTGCGGGCGTGCGTAGTGTGTGCGGCGGAACCAACCGGAGAGAGAAACTGTAATCTTGATCGCGCTGATCGTGGGCAGAATGGCGCCCAAGGGGAAGGAGGGCGGCGGGGCCTCCAAGGCCGCGGGGGACAAGAAGGGCAAGGGCAAGGCGGACGAAGAGGATGGCGGTGCTATCAAGCAGACCAAAGGAGGCACGGCTGTTAAGGTACGACTTGTCCTGCACATCGAGGATTCAGTTGTTGTCGACTCACATCAGTGATGATGATAATGGTAAATGGTTAACTCTGTAACTATTAAGAATTAATTTGTTTAACCAATAAATTATAAAGAATTAATTTAAATTTAATTACGAATAAAAATGTTGGAAACAAATGTACCGTGGAATTATATATTTCTAAAAAATGCTGACAAAAATAGACATGTTAATAATTGTTATTGTTGGTATGTACCAAATACCAATGTTGTTCTGTTGTGAAGTAATGGAGAAATGGGATTGTTGTAGGAATAATAAGTGTCGTTGTTGGTTGCAGGTGCGACACATTCTGTGTGAGAAGCACGGGAAGATCACGGAGGCCATGGAGAAGCTGAAAGTATGTTGAGACGATTCTTCGTAAGTAGCCTAACCGTATAAGAGGCAGTGGCGCCCGTGGACATCGTGGCACCGTTTTTCTAACCAAATGCATAAGATGCTTCGAAAGAAACGTCTATTAGCGAGCAAACGTCGTTCCGTCGCCCTTGTCATCAAGATGGTTGTGAGGCAAGTGTTGTTTGATAGGCCGGGAGCAAGTTCGACGAGGTGGCTCGGGAGTACAGCGAGGATAAAGCGCGACAAGGAGTAAGTGCGGCGGAGGTGTTGTTACATGGACTGTCACAGTATTGCATACTGTGTTGATTGCAGGGTGATTTGGGGTGGATGACGCGGGGATCGATGGTAAGGGCAGAGGCTCAATCGCCAGGAAACAGTTGATAATTGAGTGTGTCTTGTCTCGTAGGTGGGCCCCTTCCAGGACGCGGCCTTCGCGCTGCCCATCTCCAGTTTAGCCAAGCCGGTCTACACGGACCCGCCCGTCAAGACCAGCTTCGGCTACCACATCATCCTCGTCGAGGGCAAGAAGTAGCCACCTGTCTTTCCGCTCTCTTTCTACAAGTTTCTACAACATTCTTTGGGCGGTGGTGTTGTCACTGTTGTGTTCAGTGTTGGGTTTGTTCATGTTGTTTAACGCCAGGAGTTGATGGGAACGTTTCCCGGGCATGCTGTATGGGGTTGGGAACTTGAGCGCCTCCGACTTGTTCAGTGAAGGAGCTGTTAAAATACAGTCGGACGCGGCTGCTTATTGAGATCCCTCGAGATCCTTGTATGAGCATTCTGCATTACTGTGTGTTGTACTTTGATGTAATCGCCAGTACATACTCTACATACGATGCGGACACCAGAAAACCTCTTTGATCGACTGTCATGTTTCGCTGTTTGGGCGCCCATGACCCCGCTGATGGACATCGTGTATCGATCCTAAGCGACAGCTCTCCATTCGGGCACTATCGTCGCTGTAATGACGATTAACGACCCATCGAGCATTACTACATGCCTCGCTAAACATTCTTAACTACGGCCATTTGTCCTTTAATTTACTCGCAGTTCGCTAATGTAGAGAACAAGGGATCGATTCAGTACAGCCCGAGTTTCTAATGGAGACGGATGGCATGTGCAGAGTTGGCAGTCGCTGGTCATGGACATGGAGCCAGCCAAGCGCAGGAAACCATCGGTCGTTCCGTGTTGGCAGTTTGTTCGCGACAATTGTTCCCTTGTCGTTACTTCCGCCTGGAGTGGCTAGTACATAATAGGCGCTGTATCCCGTGCGTTCAGCTATTTTTACATGGAGGGAATGAGCAGGAAACGTTGCTGTGTATCGTAACAATACGCACCGGATGTTGTGGAGAACGTGAGCAGCACAAGCGGATGTGGATGATGGTCAGTGACGGCACTGACGTGCATGTGCTTTTGTTCCTCCTTGTGCTATCTGGTCAGCCAGAAACTGGCTACATTCAATTCGCTTCACGAACACATCATAATTGTTCATACCAGATCACCATGTGCTACTAGTAATTGTTCAGTTGGTGACAAATGCCCCAATAAAAACGGCTGTTGAATGACTTGCACATTTCGAGGGAAGTGATTATCTCCAAGAATTCATTGCATAACAAGTAGATTTGGACGGAGTCGGCGAAGGTCAGAAAAGAGCTTAAGATCCCAATTCAAACTAGTGCCTATGAATTATGCAGCTGTACTGTACGTGCGGAGCATCATCAACATGCGCGAATGACGGCATCGCACTAATCATTAACTATTGAACAATTCATCAGCCGAAATGGATTGTTACGATTAAAGACTTGTGTTCCATTCTCCGCTTATACAAAATGACGAAATGAAGCACTTGTACGCTAACGACGGTCACCACCATGTTACGATCGTAACTAGCACAAATATACATTAATCACTAGTTACACAATTGTTTCAATCGCCCTAATGTTGATGAAAATCCAATCAAACTGTCACTGTTAATGCTGCAGCGTTTGATTAGTTGTGATTAGTCGTGGTGACGTCCATGTACACTGTACAGTACTGTGTGATAAATCAATGTAGATGGGCACATTCTTGTGCAATGTCTTATCCGCTGCATTCCCGTGCAAATCGAGTGTCTAGACGGAACAGTGAGGAATGCGAGAACAACAGTACATGCAATTGCACACTACGAAGCAGCGACCGGCGTAAACGTCCTGTTTAGCGTCATTTGATCTTCCTTGAACTCCCTATCGTTATATTTGGTATTTGCGACGGCATTGTCAGGGCTTCCTGCATTACAGTGCATATTATTTGATAGGCGTTTCCCGGCTATTATTGCTTACATTACGTGACCATAGTTTGGCTTGTGTACAGCGTCGATGAGTCGTAAAACGTCCGCGTCGGAATGCTCAATGGAAGATTTGCATGGCGATATTGGGTGCCATATTCAATTAGATGGGATTAGTTTTGTTGTTGTTTGATAGCGTCCACCACGCGATCCATACATATTCATGGCATTGCGACCATTCTGCCAGCAGTCAGCTGTGGGCTGCTGTACATTTCATTAGGGCATAATATTATTATGGCTTTGCGGACATGACGTCTGTACATGCATAATATTTTGCGTGAACCCTAGCGCATGGCCGGAATTAAGCGGATTATACGGGGATCGGATATACAGTCTTCGATCATGCGACGGTACGCACTGGTTGTACGTACAGTACGCTCAGGAGATTACTGTTGTCGATATGCTGGCTGGATAGTACGCGCCCTAACCACGGCATGCCGAGAGTTTTTTCCTTATCCACAGCATTCGGAATAATACTGCCCGCACGCTGATTATCTTGTTGGATATTTATCGATGGATTATGCGCAGATGAATGCCTTGTCCATTCCATGACGGACAGCGGGTACACTACTGTGTCCAGCGCCCCGGAAGGCGATGACATCGTGGTCATAGATGATCTGGGTGCGTACCCCGACCTGACGCAGCTGCCCAGCGTACAGCGCATCCTCATCGCCGCCTATGTTCTAATTGTCCTGCTGACCATCACCGGCAACGGGCTGGTCATCTGTGTGGTGATGTGCCAGCGGCGGATGCGCACCTCCGTCAACTATCTCATCTGCAATCTGGCCGGTAAGTGGTAACCCTGGCGCGCTTGGCTAACCTCATCTTTTGACCTCAGCTCAGGCGAGATTACTAGCTGCACTTGCAACTGTCCACCTCTGAGAATGATGTCAATGGTTATCGCAGCTGTCTCCGTTAACCGGAGGTGTCGGGAGCGATTAGCGTCGTTTCCCGCCCGAGGTCACGCGCCCGGCATACTGGCCATGTAATCGGTGGTAATTACAGACAATCAGGTCCGAACGAGTTGTGCTTTCATGTACAGTAGAGGAATCTAACATACGGGTGATTCCTGACGGTGAGGGCATAAAAGGAAGAAGGTTGCTAGGCTGGTTGGAAATTAAGTCGCATTATTCCCCGGGGAAGGGGATCTTGCCGAGCCGGATTACAAGTAAGCCGTTTTACGATCGCTGCCGGACACAGCACAGTGTGGTCCATATCAAGTTTGTCCGGATCGATAACGAGCAGATGCTTGTCTTTACGTATACGGGCACTGATTACTTATCGGGCGCATACCATGCTTTCACGGTTGTTTCCGGCGCACGCTGCGGACCACCTGCCGGGACATGTTGGTATGCAGTCGGCGCGCGAGTTGTTCACTTGTTCACTTGTTCACTTGTTCGCCCCGTCTAATCAACGATTCACCACGAACACCTCACAACAAACGCAGTGGGCATCCGTCAACGCGCTAGGCTTTTGACCTCTTCCCTTCCGTCATAACTATTTTTACCAAATTATCGCTACATAAGCGGAACACAGGCGTATAGTATGTCTGCTGACTGGATTACCCAACTTCTCCTGAATGCTAAATGCTAAACGCTTAACGGTTAATCAAGTGGGACGCCGGAGAAGTGGGTTAATCATTAGCCACTTCGTTATACCGCAGGCGAATGATACACTAGTCAGCAGCTACTGTGTTAATTACGTATAGCTTGTAATCAAATCAAATAGCAGCGCTCTTTATCAGGAATGTGATACAACGAACCTGACGCTAAAATTAATAACTACTGCAGTTATGTCCGTACTACAAATTGAAACCCAAAACAACTGCAGTACCAGTCTTATCGTTCAAAATGAATCAAATCTATATGCTGTAAATTAAGTATACACAAAGATCCTACTATTGTGACCCGCGTCGAAATGTATGAATCTAGAGATATGCGCATATCCATATTATGGAGAGTGTTATGGATGATATCCCGGACCGGATCTTGCTCTGCTCAGCGCAGCATCCTCTGGGAAACTGGCGGAAACGGGCCATAAGCAGCTGCTTTCGTGGGAATTGCTGCGCTAATTGCTTGTCAGCAGCTAGCGTTTTTTGCCCATTGACGGCGTGATAGATCGTTTGGCCAGCGTAATTGCACGCCAGCTGACTGATCTGGCTTTCCATCAGCTATACTGTACTATCAGTCAGCAACTTCCGGCCCAAGAAAGCCATGATATGCTCCACACGGACAGCTGCAAACAATGCACGAGTTGAGTCGTTAATTGTTACGGACATGCTTTTCTCCTTAGCACTAACTCCGATATAACTCATGATTGTCTGGCAGGAGTTCACTGCTACAAGGGAATACATATCTGATTCTATGCTCTTTCCGGTGCAGAAACAGTGCAATTTTAGCATAGCGTTCCGTTGATTATTATTATTGCAACACAAGATCTAGAGTAGAGTAGACAACCTAGTGAGAACTTGGAGTCTGGTCGAACAGCGTGTGTTTTTAGTGGTAATTGGAGTGTGATCGAGTGGTTGGAGTGACGTTTGGCGCTGATTAAACTGCTGCTTTGTAGTGCCTGTATGATTAGGTATTATGTAAAAATAGCCCTGTCTCTGCAACACAAGTGCAACTTGTTAATTATCCCTGATCATGAGATTGCTTCCAACGGTTACTCTGACGTTCAACAGGAAACGTGTACAAACGAATGAGGGTGTCGTAGTTAGCGATCGAGATTCGAGAGCGCTAGTAGTTAGATCTACCACGCAGGAGAGCAACAACTAGGCAGTACTAGTATGGGTTGACTACTCCAACAACTAGACACTCAATGTGCAACAGGGTTTCATGGTTTTTCCAGATACCGTACAACTACATTGTAGCTACATAAAGTAATCCGATCAAATAAAAACCTTATTCCAGTCCGCCGACATGGGACAGTAGTGTTTGTGATCAAATGGACATAAACAAACACTCAATGCTAGTCTGTACTAAATGCGTCAGGCCTCGCCGCTCTTTCTTTTACGGATCTCTGTCCGTAGATGTACCGTTCCAACTCGAGTATTCCATGTTCAACAAGAAGTGTTCGCTTGGCTTTAGCTTGGGGTTTATTCCTTTCGCATGAACAAGGTAGCGTACACAAGCAAGTAGAAGTAAGCATTTTTCGAACGTTATGACATTGTGTTAAACGTCCAGCTGTCCGAGCTCTGTCATTCGGCGCTGCCTTGAACAACAGCAACAGAAAAACATTTTTTGATCGAAACGATCGAAACGATCGAAAACGATCGAAAACCCGGATCGAGCGACTGCTCAAAAAGTTGACGACATACTAGTAGACGTAGTGCAGGTTTGTTGGGTTGTTGGGATAGCCGAGTCATGGTGTGTATCTGTAGTTGCTGGTCTCCCGCGTGCTACCGGTTGACTGCTCGTCCTCGATGGGCTAGCTTCCGGTGGTATATTCTGCCTGCTGACTTCCTTCCTTCCTTCCGGCCTGGGCCACGCTTAACGGACTCTTAACTACTCAGGCCTTTGTCGCACGCCTTCCGCTGCATTCGCAATCAATCTCCAGTACTGCTACATGTATCAGCTGACACATACGCAATGAAAAATAATGCGACTTGATGACGTCTTGATACGGTGACCATGGCACTTATCTATCGGGTTTTTGTTGCAGTGTCGGACATTCTAGTGGGGGCATTTGTCAGTCCGGTCAAGCTGCTGGAGATGGTGGTGCCCACGCAATTCCGGTAATAGAACTTAACGCTCAGCAATAACTCTCATATTCAGCGTAATTACGGATGATAATTGCTGGCTTGTTTCTCCCTGTCTAAAGTGTCAACTGTCAACTGAAGGGGCGTTATGTAATATGGGTACTTCTATAATACTAAGCAGGCCAAGATAGCTTATGTCTGTTACTTATTTACGCATTGGGATCGACAGATGTACGTGTAAGAACATCCTCTCAACCCAACCAAACTAGACCGATGACCTTTTTCCCGAACTACTCACATAATATTATTATATTCAATCGGTAGAACGTTTCTGAGATTTTCTTGATAAGTTGAACATGATCATATGATGATTGCAGGTTGCATAGCAGTGCCTTATGTACCGCCCTCTCCTTCACCCAGTCCGTGGCCATCTTCTCCACCATCCTGACGCTGCTGGTCATCTCCCTGGAAAGGTCAGTCCTCGTCAATCTCGAAGCGCTGCACGATTTGTCCGTTTACGTTGGCTATCTGCAGGTTTCTGGTGATCGTCTACCCGCTGCACTCGCGCCGCTTCAGCACCCGACGCCGCACCAACGTCTACATCGCTCTCTCCTGGCTCGTCGCGGCCGCCATCAGTAGGTCGAGTGCAGTATCAAAAGCCGTCTTGAGTGACCGTTTTCCTTGTCGGACAGGTATTCCCAATCTCTTCGGCAGCACCACGCGCACCGTCACCTGTCACAGCGACTACGGCAACTTGACCGTTTCGCTGTGTTTAGACTCTTTTGCGCCACATTTCCGCAAGGTACTGACATATAAATACATACTTTTTCACAAGATACTGTACTATATGTTGCATTTATCAGCTACCAGTGATTGGAACTTGATATACATCTACTAATCGTAATATACACGTCACACACTATACCTGTACACATACTTTCATTCCCAATGTTGCAGGGCTACTTCCTGTTCCTGTTCATCGTGGTGTACTGCCTGCCGATGCTGATCATCCTCACCACGTCCGGCCTCATTATCCGCACGCTCTTCCGCACCAAGCACATCCTGCCGCTGCCCAGCAAGCTCTCCGGCTCGCATCTCGCCCAGTGCAGCAACGGCTGCAGTACGCAGCGGTCTTCCTTCCAGTCCACCACCGGCCAACTGCCCAGCTGCAAGTGCAGCCGCCCCAGTACGGACGCCCTCGGCGCCAACAACCAGCGCCACATGGAGAACCGTCGCAAGGTGCACCCGTCATTCTTCATCAATTTGATTGTCATATCTTCATTGTATTTGTACCATAGGTCGCGGGCATGATGGCAGTCGTCAGTATTGCATTCGCCAGTAAGTGACGCACCGGCACACCCGGCCGATCGACATGTATATAACTGCCTTTTTTCTACAGTTTGCTGGTCCCCATACTTCTTTGTCACCATCACAGTGGAATACATCTACGATTTCTTTCAATACAGCAATTTTGTACGTAGCCATGTTCATCTGCTGATGTGTGAAAGTTGTGTTATATATTTTACCCTTCAGTCGCTCCGTTTTTGCGCTGTTAATTAGGACTTACCATGTACCGTGTGTTGCAGTTTTTCACGTTGCGCCTGATCACTCTCCTGGGCTTCCTCAACTCGTGCATCAACCCACTCATCTACATCATGAACGAGCGCTTCCGCGAGCAGTACGTACGCCTACTGGAAGAATGCTGCTGCGCACTGTGCATCCGCGGCGGCCGGTGGCGTCCGCGCCTCCGCCCACGGCAGGCGTCTTGGCAGTGGACGCAGCAGGCGTCGCAGTTGCGCCGCGCCACCCAGCGCACCATCTGCTCCCGCAACGACTCCATCGCCGGCCTCGTCAACACCCCCAGCTTCCGCCTGAATCGCCGGCGCCTGCAGAGTCTCCCGGTTGCCTGCTACGGCACGTCCGACGGCTTGACCCGCAACAACACCATCAACGGCTCCCCGCCGACGGGCGGTCGGTCACTGCTGCACCGGGCGTTGGCGGCGCGCCAAGGCAGTCTGCTACCCGAGGGTGAGGAGGACACCAGCGGCGTCCGGCCGAATGGCGACGCCAAGGCGCCCCCGCATCCCCTGTGCCTGTCCAACGGCTCAACCGAGACCGACTCGCAGTCCCGACGGCATACGGCCCAACGCCGCTCGGCAGAAACATCCTTCATCGTCGAATGATCACTTCAAAGGTCACGCGATGGTACCATGCATTCCCGTCAAGTTCCGCTTATCCTTATCATCCCAAAACGGAACCGTCTGCCTTTTTGTACACATCCTGATTAAATACTCGTCATACTTTCCACTGATGTGATTTAAGAGCTATTTCATTTAGTCTGGCTCTTCCACGTGCCTTTGGTTACGCCAGTTGTGTATGCTACGGTTGTACATTTCTTCTGCTTTGCAGTACGCTCAATAAGCTTCTTTCTGGTGAAAGTATTATCGCTGTGTGTTGATAAAATCACTATACTGCTGAATGGCTGCTGATGGTTCGTGGTGTACAATGTACGTTCCCTTCCGATGTTCCCGGTCAAACACACAGCACAGTGAAAGATAGTTTATTATAGTGGAGAGACAAATAGAAAAATAACTCTTAAGTGAACTGTACGACAGGTAAAAGAGGCCAATGCAGCTCCCGCACACACAGCTCACTCCCTCGCTCTACATAGCGCACAGCCGAGAGGGCAATGATCAACTAAAAAGACTAAAAACTAAACAACGCAACAACAACCGCGCGAGGGGATGAAGATGGAGATGAGGATGAAGAGGGTGAAGAGTGCATCAGGCGAACTGCGAGGTGGGACTGAGGGCCAGCGGGTGGGGCTGCCCGTTGGCGCCCTCCACGGCCGCCATGCCCAGGCCCAGCTGGTGGGCGTGCTGCAGGGCGCGCTTCTCCTCGGCCTGCGCCAGGCGCTGCTGAATGACCAGCTGCGTCATCTGGATCTGCGCCGGCATGCCCGTGATCATGACGGTGCGCCGGCCGGCGCTGAACTTCTTCTTGGTCACCTGGATGGCCGTGCCGCACATGGCCTCGATCTCGCTCACGTTCTTCCCTTCCCG
>JAQGAU010005186.1:0-10566 GCA_034698045.1 Paramacrobiotus richtersi
GGTTTTTGCGTTGGGGTATTATGTAAATGATGACTCTTGATGATGGTATTAAACAGAATTGATCGGCATCATTATACCGACTGGGCTATTGAAAAACTGGGAAACTAGTATAGCGACATGTGAGATGGATACAGGTAAGAAAAGGCGGCCACTCGCGGCTTGTTGACATGCTTTGGGTAATGACCGTGTTACTGGATATAATTATGCGGGCAAATGGTATCCGACTGCAGTCTACAATGACCGCATGATACTTTATTCAACCGGTGTGCGCATTTGGCAGCTTCATTTTTGTGATAATTATGAACTTACCTGTATGGCGAATAGTTTCGCTACCTGTTTTATTTCGCCAACTATCATTTATATGGAGCAAGGCCAAGGTGTGCTGCTTGAAATCATGCGTTTCGTACCATTTTGTATCTACTTAAAAGAGCTGCAAATCAACTTAACCGTTCACGCGTAAATTATGCATTTCTTGGTGTTCTCATGCGAATCGCATGGTACAGGTAGCTTTGTCTGGATACCGTACATTTTCAAATGGACCGCTTAACTGTATGTGTTGTTCCTGTCGTTGCATCAACACGCCAAGATAAGCGCATTATTTGTATTTTTTCGCCTTACACAGAAGTACCTTATTAAAGTTTTAGCGAGCGCTAAAATATCCACACATGCGACGTTTGCATCGTGCATTCCTTTTATAATTTAATTAATGCAGATTGTGGAGTGCTAAGATCTGTTCACACTGAATGGCCAACAAGATGCAAAAAACCGTCATTCTTTACCACCTTGTCATAAAAAAGCAAACAGCCACTGTGTGCCGTGGTACAGTGCACCTTTTAATGCGCATGATATATGTCCCGTGTTATTAATGGATGAGCGGGGGCCGGCGCACGGCAATGTCGTGCACATAGAGATTATCGATATCAAATTGACAGATGCAGAGTAAATTGTATAAAAGTCAAATTTAATAGCGATCTTGGGATATGGCGCGCTTGCGCTCGCGCACCAGGCCGAGTCTTAACTAAACAGCTCGAGCCGGGGTGCGGGAAGCATTACCAAGTGTATATCGACTCACTCAGTGCCTTGGTGTGTGCAGGCATTCTTCTCGAGTGTGTTTGTCCAGTCGCGCACACTATGTGTAATTTATCGGGAAAATGTTGGTTTTAACTCGGGGATTTTCGCACAAAGATGTGTGGGAGACATTTTGTGCGGGGTGTGGGGTGTGTATAAACAGTGGGAAGATATTATGCGAGGAGTTTTGTGTTGGCGCTAGCAGTTCCTGTTGATTGTGTTGGTGCACTTAGTGTTTGCTGACGTGGTGACAGTACAAATGTTATGCCTGCGATTTTGATGATTCGTAAACGATATTTATACGCTATCGACATAAATCTTAATAAATAAAAATTTTAAATTTTAAGCAGTTTTGGAAAATATTCAAAAAAAACCTAACTTTTTTTGGAAAAGTAGGGAAAAAACTAGCGCTAAAAATGGACAATAATTCATAAATTCGTAGTTTAGTTGAATTTGTTAAGTATAAAAAGTAAAGAAACTTAAAATAATTTTTTCATTTTTTTCTAAAACGCACTGCAGCAAAAGCTTCTTGAACTTAAAAGCACTGACGAATTAAAATTTGTGCTAATATTATTATGTTAGTGGATCAATATGCGATGAAAATTCGGATAAAGAACATTTATTTGCAAAATTAGGAAATAATAAAAAATTCCACTTGAATGTTGCCGCGTGTCGCAGCGGCATCTTCCCATCATTACCAGGGTTGAAGGAGGCAAACATAGCATTACGCAACCGCTACTGCGTCAGCGTGTCCTGGATAAGGGTATGTTATGTGATCCGCATGGGCACAAGTCGCGCGATGCCTGATGTATTCTGCCGTGTAGAGTCTAATTACATGCGCGTCATGGTCAGAAAAGTGCCGGGGCACGATATATCCATAATATACTTATATCGACGTAAATTTCCTGTTGCCGGTTCTTTTCAAATTATCACGCGGCACCTGGTAACACGAGACCCACCACCACAAATATACCATATGGGCTAATAAAATAAAACCCCGCCGGAAAACAGCGCCCTTTCTTTTCCGATTTTTGTGTGTGCTTGGGCTAACATCCGGTGGTATTTGGGAATTTTGAAGGTGAATAAGAATATTTTTGAATGGGGATTATTTGTCTGATTGATGACGTTTCCCAGCACTTGTCTCCGGTTGAAGAATATATTCTGTTCTGCCTAAGAAACCAGCATTTTCATATCGCTGGTTTAACGTAAAGTTTTCCATACACTATGTTGTAAATTAATTTTCGAGCATTAATTTTTATGAATTGCCTGCTTCTACCTATTTTATGGGCATTCCCGTCAAAGCTGATTTTTTAATCAAATATTTTTATTTTTAATACTTATATAACAATACGCGGTAATTATAAAACTATTAATTTTATTATTTTCTGACAAATTGAATTTGATTGCAAAAGTAATACCCGGTATTTGAATTTCTAAAACTTAAATGTAAACATAAATTAATTATTTTCCCGTATTAACTGCTTAACAACAAACCACCCTACACACACGGTATTATTGCATAATAGAGATTCCCTCGCTGTACACACATAACATGGTGAAAAGCCTCGAATGTGCCATCGATCTGCTGCTGCGGACTAATCCATCTTACACGGAAATTTCATTACCCAAATAATAACCTGATGATGGAGCTTACGGGATCAAGTGAGACTGGACGATTAAGCCAGTACGGGATGCGCACAGTCTTCCCGTATATCTCCCAGCATATATTCTACACACACAACTGCCGATAATCTGTTGGCGATCGCCGAGCGGAGATGGTGATATAGATGTGTACAACATACACATATACACTCATGAAACAGTAGAGTGTAATGTGATATACATATATCCGGGGAGAGAAATCTCGGATTCCTCCGCGGTACATATATCACATGGGCCGGATGTGTGCTGTGTGAGGGTCGGTCGGCGCGGGCACTTCTGGCACTTTTGACAACACGCGCCGGTTAGTTGTCAAACAGGGTCTATTGTTGGGAAGGATGGGAGAGGAAGGACAATACCGGACAGACGACTGCACTCCCTGTCATCTTTTCCGCGTCATTCATTCCTGTCAGGGGAGTGTATGCCGGGATAAGCGGGATTATTCCTCTACTGTACAAATACTTACAAGGGTCCCATTGTTGGAGGGGAGAATGACGGATCTGTAAATGGTCAATAATTTCCAAAAATATGACCGGTTTATTGTGTGTAGAAAGATGTATATACCGGGTCTATAGATGCTAGTGAGTTTTTGGTATTATTTTGGTATCGTGCAGCGGATTGTATTACTAATTTTGACTATAGATACGTATTATATGTCCAGTAAAACTACGTTCTTACAGTCCACTCAAAGATCATTTATTATGGTTTTTGGTACTTGGAAGCGGTTAATTAACAGAAAATATTAAGCATATGTTGAAATTTTTTTCAATAAAATTAATAAATATGAGGTACTACATAATATTAGACTTTAGAAATGAAAGAACAAAAACTCCATCAACGCAAAAGTTTGATATTTGCACCATTCCTCTTGGGTTTGTTGATCGAAGAAACAGGCAAACGGACCGTATACTGAAAGTGGTAGTGCATGGGCTCACCAGAGTTCCGGAATCGTCAATATATGGTGCAGTTTTGTGTAATAAATAAAGTTTGATGTTGAATCAACTTGATTATGTATCATCGTACGTAAAATTTCAAGTTTTTTTATTTGGTGTTTAGCAGTTCTTCATTATACTGCAACAATACAATATTACTAGTTTTTCTATCATAACTGTATTAGGTATAATATGTTTTATTTCTTATACATTAATCATGAAAAGAAGATCACAAGCTGCACGTATAGTCTATTAATAGCCGTTTCCGATCTCCCAGTTTTTTGCATCCTATTGATTACACCGACAAAATGACAAGCGCGCGGGAACGCGCGGCGGCGAGAGGAGTTCATTAATACACAAACCGCTCCATCCTCTCCGCCTTTTATTCCCCCCACCATGTGTACGGACATTTTGTTGCCGACCTTTGCCTCTCTAGAGTACAACAACATGATCATCAATCTTAATTTATAAAGAGAGAGAACCCAGCAAAAAGACGCCTTTGTGACGAGCGCGCGCAGCATCTCTACAATTAAATCATCGTCTTTCACCGCACGTTAGCCACTCGGAGGGCGGGGGTCGTGTACCTCCCCGCATCTCCGGGAAACCACAACCAACCAACAACACTTCACCAAAAAATTACCCCTGACATATAGTTAATTCAGGGGCATTTTTAGCCTGTTTTATCGTTATTGATCTGTGTATGGGGTACGGATTGGTACATCCACAAAGAGCAAACAAACGGAGATTTCTGCTAAATGCTCTGGGTGTGTGTGTGTAATAAGTTCGTGTCAAATACGTCAGGTTTCCTCGCGTCCAGGACTGGTGGGGTTGGATGGAGAAATACAAAAAGTAATTTGCATAACTTGCTGCTCAAGGGTTATTGAAAGGGTGTTGGGATGGTGGAGGGAGCGCAGCTGCGTGGCTAACCTCTTCATTTCTACTTGAGAAAACTCTAACCCCTTTGGTTCTTAGTGTGCCTGGAATTAAGGCACAAGCCACACACACACACACCCTGGGAAATGTATGGATTATTTTAGCATAACACAACATCACTCGTCAGCACGTATATATCATGTGTTTGCGTTTTTTTTGTCCGTAATTATGTTATAGCATCGATGCACTCCATGATTGGATACATTTTTCGTAATATTTTATATAGGTTTTTAATAGGAAACGTAACTGACAAAAAAGTTAAATTTTTTGTATTGGAACAAATTGATACAGCCTTCTCCTGTGCTTTAAGTTATGAGAATAGTTGGAACACTTAAAGCGGGAACGAGCCACTGTACTACGAATCAACCACAAACGCCTCCATTATAGAGGTACCTAACTCACGGTACAAGTATGTATACATGGACGGAACTGCTGACTGAAGATTTCCTGGTTGTGGACCACTTATTAAAGCTCGAAAAAACATCAATCTTAGTCATTTAGAATCTTGGATCCGAGTTCTAACGCGTGTTAAATTTTGTTGATCTGACAATGAAAAGCCAGGAAATGCAGGCTCGTGCACACCGCGGGCGGTTTTTGCATATGCAGAGCTAATTATAAGGCAGACGACTTGCGTACTTTTACGCGAAGCCAAGTCGGTAATAAGCAGAAAACAATCTGCAATGTTTACACCGTAATAATTTAGTAATATATGTCTGTTTATAACAGTGACTCTTCGAATTTTATTTATCACTACAGTACATAACACATTTGCATTTCCGTACATTGTCCTTACTTCATCGAATGTTTTTGCAAAAAAATCGCGCTTTTAATTCTAACTTGAACAGTATCGAAATTATTTGATCAAACCTTCCGATGTTGCACATTACCTGGCAGTTGTACAATAAATAAGACGGCACAGGTAATTCAAAATCCTAGACTGCATATCGTTGCTATGATCATTCTGAATTAACTGACTCGGCTCGAAACTATTTCTGCGAAAGTTTGGAATGAATAATTGAATTTCAAACAGTTTAAAGTTTAAAGTTTCGACAAATTACACAGTACTACTGTACAAAGGTATTCTTTCCGGTTCTAAACTCGTTCAGTGTATCATTTGCACATTTTGCGCATTCATTGTGCGACTGAAATACGGCAGACATAGTTTGTGAGTTTATGTAGAGTAATTGACTTGAATTCAGTTGGTGTTCGAAACCGATTGCAAGAACTTGTAAATATTGAATCTTGCATACATGAAAAATTCCACAGTTTTTGTCGAATCTTTTGTGAGAATATATAAACACACACATAGATTTTGGCAAAATGCGAGACCATAATTGTCCTCAGAGGTGTATGAAAATGAGCCGTAAAAATGATAATAATGACCATTTTACGATTCTCGTTTGCGGAAGATTGCCTGGCCAATCCACGGAAGGTATTTTCCGCAGCCTGTACGTAACGAGATACAGCAGACACCAGGTTCGTGCTTGAGGGGTGTCTCGGCGATCTACCTAATTACAAAGACCCACTTCTGTTCCCTTTGTGACGGGGTTTCTGATGAAGAAATCGTCCCCTTCAGGGCATATGCCGCGACAACAGGAACATGAAATAGCGATTGTGGGAGTTTTGTATGGCTTTTGAGACTGGAAGGATCGGATGCTGTGCCGGCATGGAACGAGTTAGATAGTTTTTGCCCCTAAGAGAATACGAGCCATTTTCCGGGTGAGCTCGGTGACAGACAGATCGATCTACCGGAAGTATGCTACACAGCTCACAACCGTACCAATTAGCCGTCAGACGCAAGCATAGTTTAGCATAAAAACCTCGTTTGTTTGTCTCTTCCGTTCAGTTGCTTTTCTAGGCAAAATAACACTCTGAACCAGCCCACGAGTGCCGAGGGCCTCGCGTAGCTTTATACTAAGAACTCTGTGTGCGAGCACGAGCTTGGACTTCTGTGGTTTTGCACCTTTGAAATATGGAAATTTTCTGATAATTTGGTGTGATGGGGTGCTTTTAAGTTTGCACCCGGTTTTTACCAGAAGAACTTAGAAAACGATATACAAATAAAGAGCTAGAACACGTGGTCTATGCTGGAAACGCCGGGAGATAGAGCGTGTTTTGTCCTATCTTCATCAACTCAGTTACCTAGGTTGTTTTATATTTTTATGAAATTCCTATTTGTAGCAAACTGTAGGAATATCTTTTCCTGCTTCGAGATATTGTCGTTGTAAGATTTGCTGCGGCGACCTACTACCGGTAGTAAACAGAACATGGTCGAAAACAATTAATCCTAGGGCTTAGAAGAAAACTTCCAGACTTCTGGTATGAACCTGAAATCCTATTACTGCGAAGCAGATTTATAAGAGTTAGCGAGACACTAAGTAATTAAGGCATTGCTAAAAACGTTTGAGTGGGATGCTCCGTCGCGAAAGTAGCAGGTTTAACATGTCTCCAGGGAATCTGCATGAACGATTACGCTGAGAATAGACATAAACCATCGCGATTTACCGTGATTATGAGTTATATTTAGGATGTATGACGTCATGGCAGAATTACCCAAATTAATGCGCTGCCCACGGTAGAGTCATGTATCCCGGTGAACTTGAACCAGTGTGCAGTGTAGTGCCCCTACGTTTCCGTTATACCAAACCGTTTCCTCTTCCGTCATTCCGATTAGCCAGTTGTATATGTTTCGGACAAGGAACGTGATCAACATTTCAATATGTTGGACGGAGTCGGAGTGAAACAATTCACGCTTCCCGTGTCGAAAACAAGGCACACCATGACGCAACGGAAGCTCTTAATACAGTCATTTAAGGCCTTAAGCGCATTTGGTTGGGGGATTGTTTGGGCGGGGTGATAAGCATGGGGGGAGAACATTGCCTTCTTTCCAGATCACTGAACTGGACCAAATAGGATACACAAGGCTCTGTTTTTAACAAAGGCTAATCTGTCATCATAACGTTCACCAGAGAGCTGACCACTGTTGGTTAGTGCATTATAAAGCTGCGAGAATGGGGAACATTTGTCCGCCAGTTAGCTTTGCGTTTAAAAAAGGGAATCTTGGGTAAAAATAGTCACAGAATGGTTTGGTGAGGTCTTTTGGCGCTGTTGCGAAACCAACGTTTTCATGTTAGTTCTGGTACTGGATTTGCCGAACGTGGGGATACCATGTATACTAATGCCATCAATCGTAGGTCAGCCTTGAATACAGGTATGTTTCAAATGGTGGATCGGTACATTCTGGATGAACAGCATTATATACGCTAAACGAATACAAATATTTCATTACATAATTAGTAAAAAACCGATCATTCCATAGATAACAGAACGGCGATGTCTTCATGTAGACACCTAACAATGTGTTTGCCAATAGGTACGCAAGGCTGTAGACTGGGTCGTCGACGCATCGACGCCTACTTCTATGTCTGCAATGTCTGCAGGCATATTTTCATAATTTTACAAGCGAACTGCAAACATTTTCTGCAGAACCGAATGATGTCTCGTATTTACATACGAGACTGATCTGTGCGAGTATCACTGTATCTCGTAAGCTATTTTTGGCCAGCCTGTACCGAAACATTTGTGTTAGGTAAGCCACAGCGGGCAGTGGTCTTTAACGGTCCGATTACAGATGTATGAAGTATGTACAGTGTAGGGTTGGAAAATTGGCAACGCCTGTTGTGCAGGTGACATATGTATAGCACGGGAACATACTCTACTTGTGTGATGTTTTTGTTCTCTCAAGTACATTCTGCATATTGGCACTCAAATACTGGTTTCATTGCCAAACCGTATTCTTAACAAAAAGTCACATTTTTTTTATTGTACTTGCCGTGGAGATGCATATGTAATGCCACCGTGTCTACATATTTCTATCGACCTCTTCGTCTTTCATAGCATGTATGAGTAGCTCCTCGTAGTACTGTATTACTGCATGCTTTAGAGTTGTTTATGTTGTCTTTTAATAAGGAACAAAGTAATACAAATCAGTATACATGCTCCATAACTTTTTCAGGGTATACACTTTTTTAACCATTTAAAATGCGTTCCTCTTTGCATGTTTTGTCGTATCTCGTGTTTGTAAAGCAAAATGTTACAACTAGTCTTGGTACACTTTGATATGCATTCATAGGCTCATTCTATATGCATGTGCATTCCGGGTAGAATGATCTATTACTGCGCATGGGATTGGAAACCATCTAGATACATGTATGCATGTTTTACATTGCAATTGTACAGCGCAACAATTTTCTGCGAAAAAATGCAGATATGAAGTTTTACGAATAGTGATGTTTAGATTTCTGGTTCTTGATGCTGGCATTCTAAAAACAACCTGGCCAGCATTTTCGGTGGTGGTTTTTCCGCCGTTTCCTGTCAGTAACAATCGAAATCCTTGCGCCTCTCGTGTACCGCACTAGAACAACCTTGCACTGATCTGGTATATCTAAGCATTGTGTTTCAGTAAAACATTGTGTACCCTGTTGTGATCCTTCTGGTGGCAAATTATAGAGAATAATTACAACTAAGAAAAGTTGTTAAAGAAATTAGTCATCGGTACTCGGTAGTTGCTTCATGTTATTACGTTCCTAATTATTGCGCTCCTAACGTCTGTTCGGAAAAAGGAGACTTCGCCAGCGGTCTTTCGTGATCGTACGAATTAATACAAAAGTATGACTGGGTTAATTACCGTAGTAAAATATTTATAGTATATACACGGATGATTTAGCATTCATCCAAAAACGTTCCATAAAATCCTGGGAATGAGTTCTTTGGAAGCAACTGTTCGCTTGCGTGTCATCAGAATTTGCTGTTTTGACTTTTCGGTAAATTAGGAGTAATGTACTACAAGTGCGTACAAGTACATGCAACTTCACGAGGTTCCGTTCCTTCGATTACTATGTTTTCAGCATAACTCTTGCACAGAGAACAAGAAGGAACTTGCGTACAAAACTGGACATTGTGCAGTTTTGCGTACGTTATCGTATGCTAAACATCGTGTGGAGCTAACCACAAAATACGGTGCAAAAACTGGTAACATCAGTCATAAGCGAACATTGGCGTTTGATTGTGCAATGTAGGCTAGGCATGCAGCTCCTACATATCCAGCCATCTGTCCCATGCCAATCCCTGAACGTCAAGGCAGTGCCGCATAACAATGAATTATTCACCAGCGTCCCGGACTAATGATCGGTTAAAGAGCGACTTGCAAAATTTATGTCCCAACCACCAAACTCCCATTCTCCACTCTGTTCTTATTACACCCAGTCACCGTGTGTGTGTGTGTGAGCCGCGGTAATCGTAGGCGCTTGTGGTCCATAACCTAAACTGTTCCTCTTCACTGCATTTTTAACGATCACGTGCAGCATACGCCGAGGAAAAGGTCAAAACGTGGCAAACACACGGCGGCAGCTGGTCCGTGGGTTAATTAGGGCCCTAAACGACAAACTGTCCATTGACCGGCTGATCTTGTTGGCCTTTTATGAGTGCAGGCTCGTAAAAACGGGCGTCAGCGCATTTTTGTAGCCAGGAGATTATAGTAAACGAAAAACGGCCCTATCGATTTCTAATCGCAAGACTAACTGGTATAGCGTAGAGTGTGGGGGGATATTTATACACATAACGCCTCGAACATTTGTGGTCGATCGTCAGCTGTTTCCCTTTGACTCTTAATAGTACCCATTTAGCCCGCACTCCATACATATAACTCATAGGATTATTTCCCTTTATCGCAACAATATTCTCTCCCATTTGACTGTCCATTTTTAGGCGACGGAGGACAACTGGCCCTGGTAGAAAATTAATCACATTTCGGGTAAGACCGAGTGGAGCAAAAAAACCGGGGATGGTATTCTCATGAATAATTTAATAAGAGCGCGCCAAACCGTTAGGCAATCCAGCAGCTTGGTTTTCATTTTCACGGGGATTTATACGAGAGTGACCGGATTACAATATATGGTGCTCTGTGCGGGTGGTT
>JAQGAU010005187.1:0-10565 GCA_034698045.1 Paramacrobiotus richtersi
GAGTATCAGTGGAGTTTCTCTTGGCCGTTCCCTTCGCCTGATCAACGATAGGGTTCCCTTGGGATGCCCATATAATTCTAGGTTTGGTTCACAATAGGTCTTATTTCTCATGCATGTTCCGAAAGAATCGATTTAAAACCAGATTTGTGGTACACCGGTTTGTGTTTAAACGTTATCCAAGTATTGCCCAACAGCGGGATACTGCGCTCCCTTTTCGTTTTTGCGTTGGTGTATGTTGGACCCTTTAATACTGAGTGCAACGCCGCATCCCCTTTTATCGATCCTGGCTGCGCGCACAAAAAATTCGCAGTGAAACATGCTGAAACTACAGGTCACTTGCCTTAAGGTGACTACGGATAGAAAGCAGCGAGGGGCACCAGTATGCGACGAGTAAGCCTCAAAAAACACTCCTACATTGGTCAATAATTATGGCCAGTGGTGACTGGCAGAGTAGTTGTCACGGAAATCATGAAACAGTGACCGCAACTGACCGCTGGTGAATGATGACCATTGTTTATGAGTTACGAGCGCGCGTTATGAGTTATGAGTGCCAATTATGAGTTATGACTTATGAGTTATGAGTTATGACCAGCAATTATGAGTTATGAGGTACATATATAGCCGATGAAAGAACCATCTAAACCCGCTTAGACATTAGGCGGTGGGAAATCATGTGGCGGTTACGTGTGACGCATATGGCTGGCTGTTCTTTTGATATATTTCTGCGATTCCCATGCGGTGAAGGCGAATAGAAGGGGATCCAATACGGCTTGAAAGGCATAAACCACGGTACACCAGTTTCGGAGAGATGGGGGCAGTGGATGAAAAGTAGCAATTGCGTCCGCTACGAAGGCTGGCGTCCACGCTAAGGAGAGGCTTGTGGTTGTTAAGACCAGAAGGAGAAAACTATTTGAACGTCCTGGTGTTGGCATTCCTGCAATTTATGAAAATGCGCATTAGGACCGCGGTGATCATCAAGCTAGGCGATTAGTTACAGTTCATTTCAAAGCTTTGAATTTCTTTGTAGAGGCAACGCAACTTTGTGGCTACCAAGGTCACGTTTTTGATAGTAGTTACGTTGCTGCACTGACTGAATAGGAACCTCGTTGAACAGAGTTGCCGCAGGTGTATCATTGCAGCAACCTCACGCTGACTCAATTGATCGGCAATTGAATAATAGAGCATGCCTAGTTCGCAAAGTTTGTACGATAGTTTTACCTTGTAATGAGTTAACGCTTGACGTATCCATCACTTTTAAATGTAGTGTAGTGGAAATTTTCTTCAACGTTTTCCTCCTCTTACACCAAATGTAAGGGAACATGATCAACACTGCTATCTCAATTGATACACCGGTAAACTGAACCACGGTAGTGCGAACCATCTCTGCAGTCAGATCAGGCATCAGAGTGTATTTTACCACATAGAGCACCCGGGGCAACACCACCAGGTGTCCCACTATCCAGATGGAGACGCAGAACATGAGACTCGTTTTCTGATTGAAATGTCTTTGATAACTGTACGGCCATGTGACTGCCCAGCTGCGATTGACGCTGATTCCCGCGTGAGAGAGAACCTGGATGATACCGGCGTAGCGAATGGCGTATGCGTAGCCAACTCTGTTGGACTGAATGTACCTAATATAAGAAAGCTGAGTCGTAAACAATTAGAATGAGATTATGCAGCACAAACTTATTTAACTACAGTACGGCAAATCTTGCGACATGCGGTGTTTTTATCTCTAAGTGTTTTCATGCAAGTACAGTTCCTAGTACAGATATGTGTACAAACTACAGTGTCTACATGACTGAAAGACTGCGTGGGCTTTAATTAATGATCGACTCTAAACCAGGTCTTAGGGATATCGGGCAGTACAATTATGGCAGTGTGTCTAACTGCATTAAATGTTTAGAATAAAATTTCGTGACGAAGGCCACATAATTTCGACCGACTTCGTACTTAGTTAGTCTGTATTATAACGCGTACTATAAACATGTGATGTAAACAACCGAACCGTTTTGCATAAAACCAATTTAATAATGTATCGGACCTGCGGTTCATATTAAGCACACTGGATGAAACATCAAAAACAGCTGACGTACAACTTTGCTGTATAATAAAGCATTGGATACTGTACCAGAGTGAGCGGTGAAGGAAAGCGACTTGAAAGCAGAAAAATCCCATAATTATGGTATAAAACAAGTTAGCCAGGAAGAGGTTTGCGAGGATGGTATTAAAAGGTGTACGGAAGGACGGCCGATGGACAAAAGCACACAGAACCGCGGAATTCAAAGTAAAGGCAACAACAAGAACAATAAACTGCGCGGCATTAGATGAGGAAGATCGTGCAGATATTTCCGAAGAGTTTACAGAAACATTCTCCGACATTGTGGCGTACAGTTCAGCGGTCCATCAAACCATCAAACTACATGGGGAAAATTCCGTACGGTTACTGTAACGTTCAGCATCATGGGAAAGATAGAATATTGTCATCAATCGAATAGCACGCTGTTGGTTTGAGATATCAAAAAAATGAGCTTGGCCTAGAAATAACGTTGCTCTTCCAAACAAAAGCTCGGCAGTCACTTTTACAAAACTTTTAGTTACTTCCATCTATAAAGCTAAAATTTCACACTGTCGACAGAAGATCTTGTATGCCACAGCTAGCTGCGACACTGGCGAATTGAAAGGTTTCTTATTTTCAGCGAAATCCAATGCATTCTGTAGTCAGCGGATGATTATGTGACTTTCTTGTAGAGGTTACATTTTCTTGCGTGGGATGGACGGTAAGGGGCTATGGCTTCTTGTCTTTTCTTCGCGGGATACAGTGATGAAATGAAATGTTACAGGAAACCCAAACCATACCCACGCCCAAATCAATGGAAATAGAATGATGATACCGGAAGCGCCAGAAAGCCACTAAAGTGCCCGTCGGGCTACATGTGGCAAAATCCGTACGCCACAGTATATAAAGTTATGCTTTCTAATAAAAGGGAAAATTTCCATAGGTGGTGCTTTAGTTTTACAATTAATATAGGAACACTGCTAAATGGTTGCATGCTACTTCAGCGTACTGTTATCGAATGTGTGACTGAAACAATTGCCCGTATCATGCCGCATGGCCAATTTTGTGGGAAATCACACTAGTTTATACATTTGAAAAGCATCCTCTTTAAAAACCAGTGGATTGTCCTAATGCTACTGGAAATGACCGGATGTTATCACCCAGGCATTAACTGTAAACACGGTACAAATGTCTTCGTTTCTGGTTGAAATCAATAAGCTACAGTATAAACAGTATCTTTCGATAAGTCTAGACAGGTGTTGAACGATAAAATAATAAAGCAGACGTGTAATGAATTAATGGGCAGAAAGGTTAAGCCTGACAATCGGTTAATACTACAACAATACGCTGGCTTGCGCCGTATGTTTTTCGGCAGGACAGTTGATAACTGACCGGATCATAAAGTATGGTAAGCACTGTGTTGTCCTGTATTGCTCTTCTCCAAAGTAGAACAGTTTTCTCCACACCGGTTGATAGAGAATTGTTTTCTCTCCGGTTAGCTTTCTTCTTACACGCCTGGCCATAGCTGTTCTTATAGCTGGCCATAGCTACTGCTCGAATTTATAAAATCAATAATCATCAATAATGGGATAGAACTCTACAAGCCAGGAACGTGTGATTCCATTTTTATTCTAGTTCTGTCGGAAACCCACTAACAGTTTAAGAGCCATGCCTGGTTTGCCATGCATCGATTTCCGCGACTACAAACTCTGCACGACCGATTGATAAGAGGTCAACCGGTACAACGGTACATGCAGCATGATTGGCAAAGTATATGTACATGATAGACCCGCGAAAAAAAAGTCTGAAATAAACGTTAACGTTCTTTTTATCGACACTTCCTACTGTTGTAACTCATCCCTGGAACCAGTTGGATTGAACAGTATCCCAGGCTACTCGGGAGCGGTAACTAGCTTTCCCTCGCAGAAGCCGACCTGGAGGGCGTCTGACAAGCTTCAGCATTGATTCCACTCCGGTTCTTGGTGCTGAATTTAAGGGCATGGGTAAATTAATAAATCGCAGCGGTGCCCTTTTGACGGTATCCTTAAGAATATCCATTTGTGTAACTTCTGGAATATCTACGATCAATACAGACCGAATATTGTTCAAAGTGACGCACAAAATTAAGAACAATTTTTTACCCTGAGAAGATCGTGGAATGGTAAACGCAACAGCAAAAACAGAAATCATGAAAATACACTGCAAGAGTCGGTTCTCCATTACAGAAGGTACTGTTGAGGGCACAAGAAAACATCAGGAATCGAAATGCTATTCAGTCGCAACTGCGAGTGACTAGTGTCGTTAGTTGACTTAAGTTAAGGTATGTCGACTTGTTTGGGTCCGCAGTTATAAATAATGTATTGTATTAATCATCATAATAGATTATTATGTCCAGCAGCGCTGGCCTTATTGCAAACAAAAGGTCGCCGCTCCTAAAGTAATCTCCCATGTTTAATCTGACTAAAGGTTTGTGGAAAATATTCCGTTTGGAGTCTGCGTGTGGAAGAAGTTTTATGTTGTACAGTTTAATTATGTGAGAAACACTGTGGGTACCACCATAGAATGACGCATGAGATTACGGTAACGCGACCAGGAGTGTACGTTACAGTGGCGAGCGGGAACAACGCACTGGGAGCGCCAAAGCATTGTAGTTAGCCAATTTTCAATCATGACAAAATGACCGCAAACAGATGAGTCGCGAAGGGCATTGCGCTAAAACGAAAACACATCCGGGTTGGAGCACGACACTGCGTGAAAGAAGGAAATCATTATAAATCATTGCTATTTGTATGTTTACGTCTACAATGTTTATTACCACAAACTAGCTGGGGAATATTTCCCAGTGCTATAGCTAGAACTGGCAGCAGGAGCTTCATAGAAACTTTTAATTCTTGAAACATCTAACACGGCATCCAGCGTTTAACAGCTAGCAGAAAAACTGTTTTATTGCTATGCAGCCTATGCTTGTGTAGTCTGCCAACCTGAATGTTACCGTAACCGTAAGGAGTGCTCTACCATATGAAGTACCGTTTCACACGACCTCATAGTGAAAATTTTTGAAAAGTACCACAGTATGCTGGCGTACATAATAATATCTCTACTTATTGATTTCGATAGCCGTACCATTAACCGTAGAGAAAATTAATTAACAGATTAGACGAGCTCTTTCTGATTGTGTAAAAGTTATGTTGAATATGATCTCAAGCCGAGTTTATTTGGTTTCACCGGTTTTTTTGAGTGTTTGTGTCGGAATTATTCAGCATTGTCAGTTAAGTACTGCAAAGCTCAGCAGCTAAGTAGAGAAAATGTTCGTATGTCTGTACAGTGCTTTATCTTTTGTGCAGTGCTTGTTTGTATTCAGGTTTCATGCACATATTCCTGTGTTCGAATAAGTTACCGTGTTTTTCTCCAGAATGTTTGGGTGACGTCGACTAGGCAAACGCGTTTCGGGCTTTTGTGCAAAACATCATTTAGATCGAAGTTACACCGTTCCAGAAGTCCTGTACTATGTGTGAGGACCTCTTGTCCAAGCAGACTCTAGTTCCATAAACGGAAAAGAAAACCAGAGCTGCAGCAATGACCACACTTCATGAGACTCGTTGCCCGTAGCACAACCTTCAAAAGCGAGCTTTAATGCGCTTGTTAGATGGCCTAGTGAGTACGGCATTAACGGATGCGTCGAATGAAGAAAGCAACTCGCGGAAAGCCGGGCAATCACCGGGTAATAAATGGCCGGCGGGTATCGAAGATTTCCTGTGAACACAAGCCTGGAAATTGACGCTCTAGCGGGCCTTTTCATAATACGGCTTGACAATACACGTAGTGTAGCAGAGCTTGTCTCAGACCAAGTACACCACAGAAATCATCGTATACCTACAGAAGCGATACTCCATGATACATAGGTACATAGACTGAAGTCTAACGGAAACGTCGGGTTCAGTTCACTTTACATTTCGGAGCTAATTTACCATGGAATAATTGCTCTCGCTCTGCACACCACAAATACTCGGCAGATAGGGTCATTTCTGCGACTTACACAATACGCAGGCTCATTTGCGCCACCTTGTGCGCAGACTTACTAATGGACGGCAAATTGTTTTGAGAACTTAAGATAATTGCTGCATGTTGGCTTCATTATGGTAGGAGAAATATTCGCTGCAAAACAGAGTGGAAAAATTCCACTGTTGATTTAGTGTTGAACGAAGTTCAGACAGTTTTCGGATAGCATGCCACAAAATTACGACAAGTACCAGAGAAATTCGAACAATAAACAACAAAACAAACTGAAACATAGCTTCCACCGGTATTACGAAACTCTCGAAATCGATGAACAGCATTAATAAAAGAAGTATTGTACGAAAAAGTATCACCGCAGTAGACACGGAACTTAAAATAAGGGGCGGCTGAAAGAACCTGCATATAGTCTGAGTGGCAGAAATGAGCCTGCCTGCCAAGTACTGCTTAGAACAATCCATACAGTTTTGGGTGTACTGAGCCGCAATAGGTGATGCATTCTCCAACCATTGTTCCGGTTCTATAACTGTGGCTGTTTTGAACCACACCTTGTTGACAGTTTCATAACCTTTGCGGTAATAGCAGTTTCTAATTTTATAACAGCACAAGTTTGCCCTGCCCTGTTTCTTGTGGACTTTATTCTCGACATGTTGGAGAATGACCGCATCTTCAACTGGAAGTGATGGGTTTAGTGTTCCCCAGACGTTAGGGGCATTGTTCCAAGAGACCCTTGAACTCGAATGGTCGCCTAAGACTGACGCAGGAGCAGGGCATGCTAGCCCGCTATTCTTACACGCCTGTATTCAGAAAATAAATACGGCATTTGCTCCCGCCCACATGCAGAGCGCTACGATCATCATGTAGATTATAGACTGCGGTAACATTGTGAAACTAGAAGGAAATCCAGTTCAACATGCCAGTAGCTGATTAAACCCTTTTATTAAGATTTAAAGAGCGACGCAAACGTTTGCAAGATGCCAGTCCAAGGTGTGTCAAATTCTTTGGGGGATATTGATTTCGCCTCCAGAGCAATGTGGCATTTCCAGTCAACGATATAAACAGCAGCTTCTTATGTTTCCGACACACAAATCGTTGGTTTTGAACGGGGGAAAAATGTTGTCCAATATGGCTTGTTTCGAGATGGTGTTTGCACTGATCTGTGTAATTAACAGCTTACCAGCGGATGCCAAGCCGGTATTCCATCTTCTTGATGATGTACCAGCTAAGTCTCAATCTAGGATACCATCGTTTGTACTGATGTCTAAATGTACACCAAGAGAATTGCTTATTTCGGCTGCCGCGAATGAAAGAGGAAAGCCTGGTTCGAAACTTCTGAAAAGGAACTTGTCCTTTAGTCGACACTGGCCAGATGGAGATCGACATCTTCAAGGACGCAGAAGTATGCCAAACAGCCAGCCCATCTTAATCCTTGGAAACTTTGCAAAGGTCAAGTGTTTCAAAAGATCCGGACCGTCCGCTGGTACCTCGACAGCTGCCACTGTTGCAAGGGAGCCCCGGCAGGATGGAAACTGGTTTCTTGGATAGAATTCGCCGTTACGACTTGTCTCAAGGATATCGAACTGTTGTATAAATTTTGATTATGCATGAATATTTTGATTATTTTGATAAACTGCCGCTGGTTGCAAATATCGGTTTTGCATGTATAGTACGTACAGGCAGCAAAATTATTGTCTAATGAAAATTCTGTGATGTGCAAACGGTATCCTTGCTAATCATACGGTGCAGGCAAAATCAAATAAAAATCACACACTACACACGTGACACGAGTCCGTAAATAAACAGACACGGCGGTTTTCTTCCTCATGAAAATAATAAAAATTAATTATCATTCAACGGAATTCGCGGTTTAGCCAAAGCGCCGAAAAAAAGCGATCGGGACTACTGTTATCAAAAAAGCATGACAAATGCTAGAAGCAAGGGATATAACTATGTACAAATGAACATTCGCTTACGTAAAATAGCAAAAGTCTGACTTCTCCCCTACCATTCTTGCCCAGACCTAATATAGCACTCGTTCTAAGAGCTGCTACGACTATAATCTTTACGGTGCGTCATCCTTAGCGGCACCAAGCGAGAACAAGCCAGCTGGATCATGATCGTCTCATGATCAAGTACGCCTCCGTTCCAGCTCTCTTAAGCAAAAGCGTTCACGATTACGACAGGATTAAGAGCGTGTTCTCTTGTAGTCATTTTTGGTCAAGAATTCTCATGGATAGTACTAGGAGACAGAATGGACTGGCGAATCTTAAAACTGTGACTGTTAACCACACTTAAGTTACAGGCTTTCCTAGTTAGCGAAAAAACACTTCTGCTAGCTGCAGAAGGACCGATGTCGCCAAGCATAAACGCCTTCGAATAAGAAGATTCTTAGTAGTATGCCAAAAATGGTGCTGATTTGATCACCTTGGAGTTCATTCCGATAACCAGTTTTTCGCAGATATAAATTAGTTCCGGTAACTAGTTTGAATGGTACTTTGAAAGCATTTTTATTTCTGATACGGCTGATAACATTATCTATTTTCAGCCTTGTTTAGTCATCCCCGCTCAACAATTTGTAATTGTATGTACTTATATTGCGGAGACTGTTTTGTTGCGAATTGTTTTGTCTGCGAAACGTTATCGCGGTCAAAAGTGTTGGCTGTGAATCGTTACTTCGGAGAAAGGTTGCGCGGTGAAATCGTCGCCGTGAAGCGTCGTACTACCGTCACTACACATTAATCAGTATAATTATGCCCTCGCAGATATGTCATATTTTACGACAACGAATGCGAAGCTAGGCATAACACTCCGCCCTCAGTTTCACCACAGCAGCTACTTGTATTTGCCAAAAGCGACCAATTTCGTTCAAGGTTGCATCGTGTCCTTAGGACAGGCTGCCGTAATTCGATAAAGTAAGAGCGCCCACAGTTTACCACAGTCAGATGACAAGGGTAGAAACGCGTACTAGATGCCTGGATACCTAGGAGAATATTACACAGTGAGGTAATCACTTAACAACTCAGCTGACTGTTTCGGCGCTGAGCAGCCGGAAAGGGCGCTAGCGTTTTTGGGTGCTGGGGAAGCGAGCCATTGCTTTTGCCCCTCAGCAGACACAAGGGAACTTTATAATAGACCTTTCACAAAGCGGGACACCCAAATTTAACCAAATTTTTTGATTCGAGGGTGCTCGATATGTTATATGCAGTTTTTGGAATGTCCAGACTGGGCTGGAACCTCATGGGCTTACCCCGGGATTAAGTACGTAGAAACTTACGGCCATAATACAGGAGCAACAGTAAGGGTTCCCTGTTTCGCAAACTCACCAGCGGAGATGCAAGATATTTAAACATGTTTTGATATTTTGAAATTCATGAAATTGCTCGTGTGGGTGAAAAAGTTTGAGTGCGTTTAGCCTAAACGGTTCAGCCGTCCCGCTCTGTGAAGGTTCCCTTGTCAGAGCGTTCAAACGTTTTTTGCAGGGATGGTTTATTTCTTCCGCATACATTTGACCACATAATGACGCTGTTGAACGTTGGTGTAGTTACCTCAAACGTACCTTGCAAAATCCAGGCTTAAATATACAAATACGTGAAATTTGAATGCTAGCTCGTTGTCTGGATGGCGGCGATTTTAATCTTGGTCTACGTGAGCTTTTGTCGGGCTAACAACCGCCTGTATTGTGCTGCTCTGTGATGATTCAGATCCTAACAGATTACCGAACCAAGCCGGTTAACAAAGAGTGACGCAGGAGATGGATGCACTGATTTCACAACATACGGGTTTTGCTCTAGCCCCAACAATTTTTTAACCTGTCCAATGACATTTATTCAAGCACATTTGTGAAGCAACACTTACCTATATTTAAACACCAGGTGAAAAAAAAATATGCTCAGGTGCGATTCCCATGTGCTATGCCCACTTCAGAGAATGTCTATTTCGCGCATAAAGCGATCGTAATAAATGCTTAATATTACGCACTACTATACTAGGATGTAAATTATTGGGCGTTTCGAATTAACAGTGTACAATTAATCACCTTCGGTCAAGCGTTTTAGCGACGGTGTTACGACGCGAGAAATCTGGTGCGTGGATAACGGTATTTCAGCACGGTGAGCACGCTTTGCCATGCAACAGCAGTAGGGGAAGCTGGATTCGGCACATCGAGATGAATAACGCGATCCAGAACTACTCGAAAGGGCAGGTGCATGCAGGACCTCCGGACCCCCTCTGGCGTTTCAGCCTTAGCCGGACACATTTCCCGGGCATGTTCAGACAGTCGGACACTTTTCCCTGAAGTGTTCTGTTGTGTCCAACAGGCCGGACACTTTTCCCTGAAGTGTTCTGTTGTGTCCAACAGGCCGGACACTTTTCCCTGAAGTGTTCTGTTGTGTCCAACAGGCCGGACACTTTTTCCTGAAGTGTTCTGTTGTGTCCAACAGGCCGGACACTTTTCCCTGAAGTGCCGTAACTCCGGGAATGTTCTGTTGCC
>JAQGAU010005188.1:0-10564 GCA_034698045.1 Paramacrobiotus richtersi
GCGAAGACATATCGATTTTCCAAGAACGCATACTTTACGTATTTCCTTTGTTCTGCGAGTTCTGCTGCTGCGCCGGCCTTCAGGAAAGAGCGGTCCACATTAGAACTGCACAGAGTATCCACGCAGGTTACGTCAATCGAGAGCGGCTTCCCGTGCTCCCAGGCAGTATAGGTGATTACGTCCGGCTTCTTCTTATCCTTTGTGGATAGCCCTTTCGGCTCCAGCCGGGATGGGTGTCCGGAAGTCTTCAGCGCCCGGGCGAATTCAGCGCTAATTGTGTCGCGGCGGATAATTCTTCCTGCTGACCTTTTACAGCTGAGACCATGGCGTCCGAGACTATCCGTCTTCGTTCCACACACGCACATATGGCTGGTCACCATGGGTGCACCCGTCTTAACGCGATACTGATCTGGAGTGTGTTGTCATCCAGGAGGTTGCCCAGGCATGCTGCCGGTAATGCGTTTAACCATACGCCAGATTCCGGACAGCTGACCGCTTTACGACGAGCTATTTCCTCTCTCGACGTGTGCAGTTCGAACAGTTTCTTGTGCGTTGCCATACATACGGTGTTGTCCCATGCACGTTGGATGTGTTGCGCCGGTTCTGCCGAATGTCGATGGATTCTGCTGATTTTGACCAGGCAAGCCCCGCCACGGTGGAATCGATTGCTGCAGCCGTTAGGCATATTCCGGTGATCAGCTGACGGAGCGAGGAAACAGAGGCCAAAAAGGCTGAAGGGGCTAATTCCTCGGTGCGTCTGATCCCCAGACCACCCAAACGGACCGGCAACGTTGCTGGGAGCCAGCCGGAAAAGTCCATTTTGACGTTAGTAATGGTTTCCAGTGCATCGCGAAACGCTTGGTCCAGTCGATAAAGTTCAGCAGGAAACATCCACGCAAGAGACGTGCGCAAGAAGTGCAGGATTTTTGGTACGCCCAAGCAGTTTTTCAGCAGAAACAACGCCTGGTGTTTTGGCAGAAGTTTTAGTCGGCTGGTCATGTATGCCACGTCGGCTATTTTTCGGTTGATTACCGCCACGACTCCGTTTGGCAAATGTGGGCTGCCAAGGATTTCCAGATTTTCTGCAGTAATCTCTCGTATGCCTGGGTAATCGGTCTCAAATAAAGCGCGAGCTAACGACCGTTTCCGTTCAGTACCCCCGCACAAGAAAAGTTCGCATTTTACGGTGTTGACTGATAGTCCAATCTGCTCCATTTCTTCCACTAGGCACGTGAAATTGCGCAGCACTGTGCATGGATCGTCTCCGAGGGTCCCGTCGTCCATGTACCAGGCGTTCTGAGCTGTGTCCATTTTCTCAACGACTGACTGGACAGCTAAGCAAAACAAAGTAGGGCCCAAGGCCCCAATGGATCTCCTTGTTGTACACCAGACTGGGACGAAATTTCCGTATCGTTGAAGACCAATTCGGAGTGGTTACCATAGCACATTGTGACGAAAGGGAAATATTCAGGCATGTGTTCCGCCGCTTCTTTCAGCACTTGATCTCTGGAGACACTGTTGAATGCATTACGAAGATCCACTTTCAGTAAACATTTGACATCATTCGAGAAAGTCTGCAGGAAAGCGCGAGTACCATGAACTATGGCCTCCACGCCACCTTTTGTTTATTTATTTCTTAATGCATGGTATGGTTACACTTCTAATCGTGTCATAGCTTGACTACTCTCAAACTCGGTCGGTCACGAGCAATTCCTCGACTGTTTGAAGGGACTGCGAATTACCGTAACAAAAACATGGCTAACTATAAAGAGATTTCTGCAAACTTTTGCCTCTAAAACAACTCTTTGTATTCGTGTGGTGGCTAATTCTGCTTTACAAAACTGGTTACTGTTTAGGTCTGGTGGGGAGGGTACCGGTTTTTGAAAGTCAGTGAAGTGCTTTTTACCGGAAGTGAAATGAGAAATGAAAACAATGGCAGTGAAATTATCATGCTGCACTTGCGGACGTTGCTGTCTACAATTACCAGAACCTTTTCTGAATGATTTATCCGATTTTTAGATCGGTAAAATTAATATCGATTTTTACTCAGAATCTTTTTTTTTGCTGGTACGGGCTGGCTGGTACTGTAAATCCATAATAATGCTTGATCTCATGTTTCCCTATGTACGTATTTCCTTCGCTTCGGTCATTCAGTGCTCGCAATCAACGAGTGCACCTTTTTAGTAATTCGGGAGGAAGTCCTGTGTAGTTTAAACGTAAGTTTCAAACAATTTTCAAAGAAAGGAGACAGTAAAACCCCAAAATTTAACGGGAACAAAAACGCGTGCTACAGTGCAGGCACCTGAGTCAGTCAATCAATGAAGAGCGTAAAATGCATGAAATGGCTAAGTCATTAGAAAGAACGGTCTTACGTTGGTTTCACTCATATCTTAATCAGTTGCTCCTTAAAGTATTTAAAGGACGAACGAAAGCATCGAAGGATCGGTTCATCGATGCGAACAAAATAACAACGCATCAGGGGGCTGGAAACTCGAAAGTTTTAGATTGGCAGAGCCTTGATGAGTACTTCCAGTTATTGACGCTGTTGATGACGATGTGTGATAAATCTGAATTTGCCGATAGACTGGTTATGGTAGCCACATACTTAAAAGCAGGTCTGAAGAACGCCGACTACGATTTACATTAAGGGATGAATGTATACACAAACTTACACCGGCAGATTGGTTCGTATAAGCTAGGCGTTTCACTAGCGATAACACAAAGTACAAAATCACCGGAAAAAAGCCGACAGATAAAATTGTGGAATTGTGTATAGTGGAAGTGTGTATAGTAACAGCACCACCATCGCACAGCCTTTGAAAGATGTGGATGATCGTTCGCCCAGTAGAGATTCACCCATGAGGCAACCTGTAAACAATGATAACAGGAGTAGAAGGAATAATTTCTCGCATAGTAATAACAACAAAAGCCTGTAGAGGGGAAATAACAACAATAATACCGGTGCGCCGAATAAAAATCAAAATATTAACAGATCTTCACCTTAGGATATACATTTTGAAGGAAGTCCTAATAATAGAAACGTTGATCCAAAAGTAGCCTTTTGGGATAATTGTGACGTTAAAGGACATTGGACTCACAATTGTATTTCCCGTATCGTGGACGGATGTAACAATCTGGTGCACATGGCACACCATAGACCGCGCGGTCAGTCTACAAATCGGAACGATTAAAACAATATGGGGTGTGATTCCGAAAATAATAACGGAAGCGTAAATGGAAATAATCAGAACGTAAATCCCTGCGTAACCCTGCGTAATAATAAAAATAACCCTGCGTAAATCGCTCTACTAATCCGTTGCGAGGTAATTTAGCCTGGAACCAGAATGGTAATAACAATTATAAGACAAATAATAATTCGCACCCGGCATGGGGAAATAACAAGAACCGGAATGGGGACTGTACAAGCACGTTGGCAAACAACCTGCTGAGTACGTCCAAAAGTGACGATAGTCCAGGAAGAGACAACCGCCAGTGAAAACCGGCTCACTGTCCCGCTTCTCCGTACACCGCCGGACAAAAGCTCCGTTGAAATACAAACGAAAGAACCATCCGAACTGAAGGTTTACGTGCAAGCCGTTGTCGTAGGTGATGGCAGCGGGCCTCGAACTGTACCAGCGCTGATGCACGCTGTGTACATAAATACAATGCAAATAAATGCGTTGATTGATACGGGAGCACAAACGTCGCTGATAGCAAGAGAGATTCGCATCTGCTCCATCGTCCATCCATCTATTAATTCCTGCATCCCTCCGTCACTCACTTACTCACTTTCAGTTCTAACTCAGTAGCTCTACTACAAATCTTAGCCTCAATATTTAGCCCTTCACTATAGCAATTCATATCATTTCCACCATGCCAGTTTCGAATCTCCTTGGGAAACAAAAGTGACAACTGAAACATGTCAAATACCCACGGATAAATTCAACCTGTATTTTCGCAGCTGATGGAAGGTGATAAGGAGCCACCGCAACTTCACCAAGTCCAATGTAAACATCGTCCAAATTCGACACCGTACCGCAACGATATGGCTAACCGCGGTTTGGTCCATAGTGGGCTCCTCTTACGGGCCTTCCGGCCACCATAAAAGAATTGTCTCCGTTACCCCGAATCGACGATTCTCCGGAAATCTTTCAAGCAGTTCAATAAGTCTCAGGCTTAGACCTTACCATTAGACATAAAGTTGCTGTAGCCGCTAGCTCGAAACAAACGCCCGCTTCTTTCGTTGCTACGTTACAAAGTTCGAAATTGGCCTTACGTAACGGTACCTTTCGGCGAATCCTGAATGCACAGACTTGTAGATTGAATGGCCGTGTGTATCTGGACTATGGTTAAATAAACTTTCGTCACCTCCATATACCATAATATTCTTTTAGGATGCGTCTTTTTCTGGGATGTTCTGTTTACTGCAGAAATAAATATCAAGATGAGCTGGCAGAATGAGCGACTATTACTTAGCGAACGCCACAAGAAGGCGAAGAAGAATATTTTGCTTTGATTGGAAGCTGGGACGTTACAAGTGCATCCAAACCACATTTCGAGATAATAAAGCTGAAAACAATGCTATCGTACGGCGCTCACCCCATCGGTCTTGCTTGGCCCCTGCTTCGATTTCAGATTGAATCACGCTTCGTTTCTACATGAGATGTTTACTCTCTTGTTCTGCTAACAGGCCCGTCGCAGGGCCTTGAGGAAGGCCCAATATATCTCTTCTATGATACAAAAATTACTGCGCGAACATATAGTGGGTGACGCGAAATTGTTTAAACTCCGCATGCAGTCAGTACCTCCACTGCAATCCGCCTAATCTTGCAGCGGCTACACATCGGGATGTTATGCATGACAATCGGCAAAAACCAGGTGTGAAGCTGACGATCTATCAAGTAAGGTAGTTCTCGTGCTGACTGTGGAAGTTAGAATGAGGGGCTCTAGCATTATGGCACCCTTTTCCGATTACACTGTCGTCCAGTATGTAGCAGGTCGTTCGTGCCGGCAACCCTTGCCGCCGCGCCGTATCACCTTGCCGCCGCGCACGCGGTGGTTGACGTACAGGGTTTGCCGATTTAAGGTCTGTGATGCTATGCGATGGTCGAACAAAGCGCAGTACCAATACTATCTTTCCTCGTACCTGCATGAGCAGTGTATACTGGTGCCAGATATAAAACGTACGTATATGTAGTACACATAGGGGTTATTCGTTTCTTAGAAGCGTGCTTTTCAAGTCTATTGCTTTCCTTTCTCAAGTCATCAAGCAGATCTTCGTAACACTGCACTGATTGAGTTTTAGCGACTGAGGGTTGATAAGGTTTCGCTGGGTCCGTCTTCCGCGGACAACACTGTTAAGTTGGAACGCTTAAAATCAAACGGCACATTCATGGTGGTCTTCCGTTGCAAAAGTTGTACGGATGTGAAACTGGTTTTGTCCGTTCGGTACATGGGAAACTATTGGTAGATAGTTCGATGTTTTCTGCTTCATCCGGTTTGTCTGTCCATGGTTTAAGCTGTGAACCATGTACAGTGTCAGCTTACGTTGACCATGTCGATTTCGTATCACATAATTCGCATGGTTGATAGAACGGATTATGACATATGGTCCGTACCAGGATCTGAATAATTTTGTTGTTAGTCTGGTCTGCAGTTTCATTACTGATACGGTTGAACTAATCAGTTCGCTAATTGTTTTTGTAATTTTTCAACAAATTGCCATATTTAATCAGATGCCAGATTGCAAACAATTTAATCTGGCATTCTGATAAAACAATTTTGGCTACATGTTAGCTGTTCAAAAAAAAACATCTAATCGTATGTTACTTTTGAAAGAGATGATTCTCAACAGCAAATTGTTTCGGCTGTATAGGAATTCTATGATAGTCCGTCGTTATCAATCCAAGCACACGAAATATGTAATCGCAGTTGCCGGATCCAACATGTCCTAGTGAATATCTGCTTGTCTTTGTAGCGTGTCCCAAGGTCCATATGCAAGCAATCGGGTCGTTATGTGCCTCAGCGATAACTATTTCGATCTAAGGTATCCCGAGCATGATTTTACGGAGCAGTGCCTTTTATGTGGTTTTCCAAAAATCAAAAAATTGTCTTTTGTTCGAGCAATGAAAAAAAATACGGCCATCTGTGATTCCTGCTGACGTGCGGTAATGCGTTTATCGTGCTAGTAAATTGGTCATATCACAAATGTTTCGAATAATTTTCGCAAAATAGCGAATGTCGTTCCTCGTGTTTTGTCTTTGGAAATGTGATGGAGTTGTGAATTAGTTGTCGACATCGCGGACAAGTGGGCATGACATTTAAAAAACGAGATTTATGCCAGGGCATAACATTTAAATGGGGGATTTTCGGTCGACATCTCAAGCAGCTTGCGTTGCATACCGTAGGTTTGCTGCCAATGACTACAGAAATTTTAAATCTATTGCAGCGAAGTCGGTGGTAAGAGAATCGCAAACAGTGTTAAAGGTCCGATGGAGTATGCTATTTTTGCCGGCATTCGGCGCACATATATTTGTAAAGTCGTTTCCGCTGTCAGGATACCAGGCGCGGAGAGCGCCTAACCTTAACTTCAATCCGTAAAGAGGTCACTGCGCGCATTCCTCAACTTTGCCTGCAAATGGGAGCTACGGTGCGCGCTACTTCTGAACCGATAAATTTGACCAAAAGATCTCCAGGGATGGGTTCCATGTAACCGATGCCCATGAGCTGTTTAACCGTCTCATCCATTTTGTCAAGGACGACGTGAAAAGTCATCAACAGCTATCAGTTGCTATCCTTAATTTCTTAGTCAGGTACTGTCCAGGCCTGCCCGCTTAACTTACAGCAAGGCGGTATTGTTAATTAATGGAGATATGCGATAAAATTCAAGATCCAGTATCAGGCATATCTTTTATACACACCAATAATCAGTTGCGATAGAATCACATAGTGACCTAAGTTTAAGATTTTTTACACCACTTAAAGTACCCTATTGATAGCTCTTGATGATTTTGATTATATAATTATCTTAATCTTAATACATCATCGTCCGCGGTGACGTTTATCACTATGGTCAAGTCAAACTGCTGTTAGTAGTAACGCGATTCGAACGAGTATATAAGTTATGTGCACCAGCTGGGCCGGATCGGTCATCGTCTGTCATAAGCCGCATTAAACACTGCGCCATGAGTACATTCCTTAATTGTACAACAATTTATCGACATGGATTTTGGTTACTCTGAAGCTCTTCTGCTTCAAATTGTACCATGTCATAGACTTTTCTTTCCGCCGTCCTCCGCTGTAGCTGGCCTCCCTTTTCGGCCTCATAAGCTTTTTCCCTGGTGGGCCACCGAAGTTCTTCACATTCATTCTGCAGTCGCGGATCATAAGAAAACAAGGTCGTGTAGTTCCATGCGGATTTAATCCCGGAGTAAGAATAATATTCTTTTTGAAACCTTATTTTCGTTTGTCCTGTTCAACTATCGCTAAACCGATTAGCTGTAATGGCACAAGGACTTTCTTCTTTTCTTACTCACGTATAATTTTACCCGTTGCTGTCGGTTTCGCAGCCATCTGATGAAAGTAGCGCTTGTCCCCTTTTAATGCAATAACAGTCTGTTTTTAGACTAACGAACCACAAACTTGTGTCAGAAAGGACACCGTTCATCCAGTGCGAGGAGCTGCTATGGCAGGGATTTATCGCGATTCTATGTTACGTGAGGCTATAGATCGGGATCAGCCCTTAGTGAATAGGGGTTTTGCGGCGATGTGCATCCTAATTGCCGGCCGTGGTGTTAAACTTGGGAAGTGTATCCAGATAAAACCTATCTATCCCGGTACAATCACTGAATCAAATTGTTATGGTGGAAGTTGAATGGAGTTTTTAAAAAGTCTCCCGTATAAGCATTGCTTGAGAAAATGCTAAAGAACAATGGTCCTTTGCAATGTTGGTACAGACGGCCTGCTGCTACCCGTTGATAAATGTGTGTGCTGACGCAGGGCAACTCTTTCGATATGGTACTTCGCTGTTGTTATAGCAAGCTGCTTTGACGTAGCTAGTAGGACGCCCAGCGCTTGTTCGAATTTCAGACCGCGGAGTCTTGGACTGTTTCAATTTTTGGTTCCCCCTCGTCAATCATGAACACCAAGTTATTTTTATTGCAAACCAGTTCAAGCGTTATGTCGACGCCAGGTATCAGTGGTTTGTCCTGCTGAAAGAGATCCACATGGAGTTTTCCCCATAATTGTAGCGGCTGAAAAGATTGCAACCAATTGCGGCACGTATATGCGCTGCTACTGTGGAATAGGTTATTTGCAACATTTTAAACTTCGGTGGATCATCATTTTCAGGTAATTTTTTGATGGGGCAGATCTGATAAAATGCATAATATTGTGAAGTGCAACTGAGCAAACCCCTGTAACGACAGCTGAGAACGCTCTACATGTACCGTAAATCCAAATGGTGCTACAAGGTAGGAGCGGTTATGCTAGAGGGCACCTGCCCAAACTGACGGTTACGCTGTAGAAAAGACTATGTAAGGTGTTGTTCACAGTACTAATGCATCAGCTTGGGGCGCCGGGCTGACCGTTTGGTCTGACACCCATGCTCCTAGAGAGTCACTTATTTTGTTTACCAGCAACTCTGACGGAAAGATGGAGCACCAAAGACTAAGACATTGACCCGGCCCAAACCACGTTCGATGACGCAGATGATATCCAGATCACTATTTCTCCATCCCTAAGTGAGTTTGTTAGCTTAGCAGATATGCGATTTATGGATGGCTCTGAGCCAGCTTCGATCACAGCAGCCGTTTTTTTTAGAACGGAACAACAGCTACTTTCGTTCCTCGGATTTGCCAGTTATTACCCAAAATGCATAAAGGATTTTGGAACGCTAATGCGTGGATTAGAAAGGTTACTTAAAATGGAGATGACAGTGTTGCCGACTGACGCTGTGTCCATGCGGCGGAGTTAAGGACACACAACAAATGCCCAAAAATGCACAACTATTAGGAAAATTTGGCTCGGCCAGTGAAACAGTGGCTAACTGCGAAGCCAGCCGCGTTGGATTAGCGCAATTTTAAGCAAAGGTAGACATGCAGTTTATTATGCCATTATGGCTGTGATTGGTACAAAGCCTTGTCACGGTGCAACGGCAATCGGAATACCTAGCCGTGGTATTTAAAGTTTTAACACTTCATAAATTAATTCGGTGTTACGCTGCCTACCGACCATTCAGCGTTAGTGATGTGTTTAGAATCTACGTCGAGCCGACAAAAGACTAATACCCGTTTGATAAAATGGTCATTATTTTCGAGGCTATAAAAAAGATATAACGCTTGCTTGTAACCCAGGTCAAATTTGTGATAAATGCGGACGAGTTACGTTCAATACAAGTATATCAACCTGAAGCTGATAATGAGGACGATTGTATCGATAGTTTCATATTCAAAAGTCCGCTGGTACAGATCGTAGAAAGAGACGATGATGGCGCACAGGAGGGGACTTTTTTACGATAAATCGACGCCTGCAGTTGCAGAATTCAGATTTTGAGGAGAACAATTATTGCGCTGGAGATCAAACATGATTTAAATATCATGAGCAATAAATATGCTCACTATCAGATGTGTACAGGATATAACAGTTAGATGGCAGACTTACAAGACATTTCGTGGTACCCAAACAAATGCAACTGGGATTTATGTAAGCAGTTACCACGACCCGTTGTCTGGACATATTGGTGGAGATGAAATAAATGCGTAAATAAACTTAAGGTAACGTCTTTACGGTTGGATTCACCCACATCATTGCTGTCTGCACTGCACAACAGAAACTCGACATAGTACTGTTTGAAAGTTAGGTAGTCATGTTCCACTCTTCCGAACTGTTTTAGTTTTTAGCTCAAAATCCAGTCCATTATAATATGGATGCGTCATTGTTCAGTTTTGTGGAAAATTTCGGAGACAAACTTTACAACATTGCCGAGCGCCTGATGAATATTGCGATAACAGAATTATTAAAACCGAATTATGCCAGCTCGGTCATATATGTTGTCTTTCCCATCCTAAACGTAGTACATTAAAGGCAGTGTCGATAAGCGTTCGATGCCTCCGCTGAAGAAACCGAATGGTGATGTTTTGTTTTCGGATATTGACAAGGCTAATGAATTCAATAATTTGTTTTTAAATTCTCAAATCCCATGCGATTTTCATTGTACTATGCCTTTAAGCAGCAATCGTAGTCAGGGGCTTGTTCTTAGCGACAATGATGTTTTACACGCATTAGCAAACACAAAATTTTCAACATCTTCCGGACCATTTAAAATTTCCAATTCACTTCTTCGTGCGTGCGGCACCAGCATTGTTTTCCCATTACGTATCTTGTTTAATGCGTGTATCAGTAAGGGTGTATTTCCTGCTGTTTGGAAAACGTCTTTCGTAACCCCTTTACCGAAATCATCGTGTGATCAGACTGTGCTTAGCAATTACCGGCCCATTTCTATTCTTCACCCTGTTTCGAAAATTTTTGAACGTTGCATTGCGAACTATCTGCGATGTTTTCTTGA
>JAQGAU010005189.1:0-10562 GCA_034698045.1 Paramacrobiotus richtersi
TTGACCTTGGGTCAGTTATCACGGACCCGGGCTGTTTTAAATGCGGAGCGACAATTTTATGAGGAGCGACAAATTTTCTAATGGCAAAACTGGTAATATACGAAGGAGATACCAAACGTTTTACGTTATTTCTAGGTTCTTTTCTGGTTCCTTTTAGGGAATCAATTCCATAAAATTTAACCATGACGGACCGCAAACAGTTGTTTGTAATTACCAAAGAGGTATCGTATGTATCTGTACAGGTTAATGCGATGCATGCGAAAGGTCAAAGCAAACAAAGAATATGGGAAATGCTATATTTTCTTCCCAGAAGGTGATACCCATCACTCGATTTCACTTGCGGGCGAGCGAACTTTCACCACTGATGGTACGAAATGCTGTGTGACACTAATTTATATAAAAATACGAAAAACACATGGACTGGACTGATGCGTAGTCAGCGTAGATAATGTCAGGCGCGTCGTTGAGATCAGGTTATCTTGGCCACCTACAAGAAACAGAGATGTTGTGTCTTACTTCCAAACAAAATAGCGGACTGCAGGGTATTCTGGCTTACGTACCGATCGGTCCACATCAAATTAGACGACGGCCAAATGGCAGAGACTTATCGGCCTGCGAGTTTTCGGGCGTTGTCGCCCTTCTTATCACCCATGACGTTGCAGATCTCATTAGCGACTGGTCCAGCTGTCCATGAACCAGTCCGTGGTCAGTAGGTGTTTTGTACTGCAGTTGATAATCCGGCGGTATCGACACCGGGACATGGTGATCCCTCGCGACATCAGCTGGATATCCAGCGGTTCCATACACCACGGGCGATGATAGGACCGATGGCGCGCCATACCTGCCACAATATGCTAACATAATCGAAGGATCTGGAAAGGATTCCATGTTTAACTTGTATTACCCTAAACGACAGCAGTGTATCCAGTCCACATTATAAGTCTCGGTGATAATATTGTATTTTCTCCCCATTCCAGTCACAACATAGCCCTGGCTGCAGTAGACCAGAAACATAAAATTGTAATCATAATATTCTCCAAACAGGTCGTGCGTTGGCCTGAAATCTAAAAGCACATAAAGCCGTAAACCCAAATGCAAACAGTGCCCACCGAATGCTTACAGCACGATGCGTAATCGATGTAATATCCCTTTGGTGTAGTACAGCATTTGATCAGGTTAACGTCATCGTTAGTGGTGCGAAATTGAAAAAAGCTGAAATCATCATCCCATAGACCTGTCATCAAAACATCGTCAACTACACATTTTTTGACGGGATCCATTTTACATAAAGAACCGGAAAAGGACGCATCTGCCCAACCTGTGACGAAGCTGTTGATGCTTGTTGTTGGCTGTCGTGGATCGTAGCAGAATGGTGTGAGTGTGTAGTTACGGGTCACGCAGCTAAAATGCTGAACATTCGTTAGAGGTAATGACGACCTGTTACATCATGCTTTACCTGGGGTAATAGGGATACAGTCCTTTACTAGGCGGTTTGTATGGAAAAAGAAACTTGCACCATAGCGCTTGGATTCTCTATAAACACTCTCGTGCACTGGTCAGCATCAACATCCACTGTCACCACAAACGTGCTTACTTGGAAATCACTGTACCAATCCCTGAAATACATAACTTGTGACTCCTGTTTCTCAGTTGCGGCTGCTAAATCGAGACGTGACTTACTGCACTCCTGCAGTAAAACAATCAGTTGACGAGAAGGGCTGACATACAGATCGGGAAAGATTTTCAGGATTTACCAACTAAAGCTTCTCCATCCAGACATTCCACCAGCCACTGTCGGTGAGGAGCATTAGGTCCGCCGTTGTTGCGATACGAGTAAACGATTGTTTCACCCTAGAAAGAAATTATCAGTTTTCTGACGATCTCTACTTCGGCATGGCAGTTGCCACTGCCAGCTGGCACTGGAAATAGAGTTTTCCGTAAAAGTCGGCAGATTTACAGCAGACTGACTGTAATTGTTTAAAGTAACTAAAGTCATTACTACTCATTACTACAAGTAAAATATAAGTCACGTTTGTGGGCTACTTCACGCAAGCCATGAATAGCAGGACATTTACTGCCATAATACAGCTTATTCCGTATAGTACAGTAATTAGCGTCAATTAACAATAAAAACGGCAGAAAATCTTAGTTACCAGGAAAGAAGCAGGAAACTAGAACATCATAGCTGTGCTTAAGCCTAGCAGCAGTTTGAAGTACTATACTCATAACAATTTTTAGATCATCTTGTGCAAAATTTTGATGTATGCCATTTTTCGCGCGTCGTTTCACTTACCGTCCCGTAACTGATATAGCTCCCATAGTATCGGTATGTCGCGGAAACAATTGCCACTGCTACGAAGTAGGTCCCAGTGCTCAAGGATAAATCTCGGGCAAAGTGCATTCTATACCGTCAATGACCATAACTTCTGTTTTTATTCGGCACCAGCCCAGAAAACAAGGTAGCCCGAAAAATTCCAAATCAAATAAAGAACTTATCCCATTTAGCGCGCGAAGGGCTTATCCATACGACATGTACTCTATGCGTACAGTCTGTACACAGTGCCAACAAGATACCGGACAAACCATGAGGCCACGGTACGGATATGTGCTTCTTTTGAAATGACACCAATCAAGAACTATAACAGCACAGCCGGCACTTACCACTGCTGTCGCCATAAAATCCTGATATGGCGAGCGCACCATATTGCGTTTCAGCCGCGGTCAACCGATAAACACACATTGTGGCTTTTGTGGTCCAGTCAACCAGTTTGAGTCTGTTCGATACATGAGAACGACAAAACTTTTCCCTTTTGTCATGGTAATTGTACTCGTACAGCAAGCGTTTTGCGGATATGTTTTTATTTGACATAAGCCCGGTTGTACGGCATTATCAAAGGAAAGCAGTTCAAACAAAGATATTATAAGCGTGCATTTGCGGATATTATAAGCGTGCAGCCGCTCACCATGTGAACAGCGCGACCAGATATCGGAACTGTTTGAACTTTTGCCGTGGTTTTAGTAGTCTCGATGCGTTGGCTCAGTGTAATGTGGCGGCTTTTGCCAATAAAGGAGACATACAAAATCCGCATAGTAACTGCCACTAACTGGTAGAAGGCCCAGTTGAGAAGCGCATCTGCATAAAAAATGCATGCGTTGTATGTGTTTTATCGAAAAACTGCCAGCGAAACACATACAGGTCATTCGCCTTAAGCTCTGACTGTCTAGTTACAGGCTTTCAGCCATAACATTGCTATGATTGTATCAAATTCAATGGCATTCTTGTTTGCCGGCACTATCTCTTTGCATGCTTTTGAATGCTTCTAATCGGGAATCAAAAGAAATAAGTTGTTCTCACGCCGGTCAGGATCATCATCTACTCGTCACAATCGATGACTGACTAACATTAGCACATGGTTCGCAGTGCGATCATTCAGAGTGTTAGTATCTTACGATCAGCTATGAACCAGGACATGGCTCATATTTGCGGGTCAACAGTCTATCCGAACTTATCCATCCTGGATCAGTTTTCCCACGTACACAAGCACTGATAACATGTTCCAAACAGCATGTACCCTTTGGAAGAATATTCTCAGTGTCCTTTCAGTATGGCTCATCACAGCAACTGTTCAATCAGGAACTGACGCCACCTTGCGGTACTACAACACCTATATCAGTTATGGATCCGTAGGTGATCGTTGATTGGTACTGTTCCCTTGTAAACGATTGGTCAAGAATTTAAACCAATTCTGACAAATTTCAGGGCGACACCATCATCCAGACATATCAGCAGCACAAGGGACCACAGGACGCGAACCGGAAATGGAATATTGAATGTCTCGATGGGGAAGCGATGGTGCGTAACCAAAATCGAGTTACTACAGTTATTACTGAGTTATCGTTTTTTTTCATTTGGGGTTTTTATCTTTAGGTTGGAATATGGTAAGGCTGTGGGATTTTTTACACCAGTACAGATTTTGATTTATCGTATTCCGCATTTCCAGTGACTTTACGGATGATTTCCAGGTAAATAATCTGTTCAGTGTTGTACGGGCTGGTGTGCAAAACTTACGACGAGTGACTTATAATTTTGAGCATATCAGAAATAAAAGTTACTCGCCTCAAGTCTATAAAAGAAAGATCATTCCTTATTTTAGATATGAAAACGCTTGCGCAATGTATAGTACTATATATTGCAGTACTTATCGATGTGGCTTTTTTACTGCGAACACCGAGCTGTACAACTACAGTTTGGATGCACATTTGTTTGTTCACAGTTCATCCAGCAATTTTGGTGCAAGTTCAGGTTTGGATATAAGTCAGCAGCGAACCAGTATCCGTACTACGGCGGGTTAGTTCGGCCTTGAACCATATTAACCAGTTCTCACACAGCTACGTTTTTCAACAGGTGTCATATACGGAATTATACCAAGGAGTTTTTCTGCTTTAATGCACAAGATGCCGCCAAAACGGTCAACACCTTCATCGTAGGTGTGTTACCTGTACGTGAGGAGATTGACTGGTTATTATGTACGGTCTGCTTTCCAAGCGTGCGGTAGAGTTGTACAGCATAATATTAGTATGATGCATCACATAATGCTTCTTTAATAATCAGAGAACATTCGCAGAGCAGCGTGAACTATTTTGTAAGAGCACCCGAAGTAAACGCAGAAAACCTAACCTGTATTTAGATTTATCAATAAAACCAGGAAAAGCTCTATATGAAAGTATTACAGTAGCTGCACACTAGCATATTCCTAACAAATTCCACATTCAGCGTCCTGGAGCACCAGCTTAACATGGTCCATCCACAACCGTGATACAACAATCCCGGACAATAATCCCTACAAATGCTGCCAAACACCGTCAGGCTACTACATTGACTACATCTCCTGCTATTTCCAAGTGACCCACGACCACTTCTTCGAGTATTACGATAACAACAACATTTTCCTCGTGGCCTGCGCCACCGGCTACATCATGACCGGCATAGCCAAGAAGCTCAGTTTCTATGACAAAGAATACCACATCGACTGGATCCAGTGCTGTCGTCTAGGATTCGGACCATCCGTGGCCCAGTCACCCCCATTAACCACCAATCCCGCGGATGGAGGGATGAGTTTATACAGTCATAGATCGGTTGCACCGCCGTATTCGCAGATAACTGAAGGGTTTAGGAGTCAGTATCGGACAGTGCGGAATGCGTTCGGGGATGAAGGGGATGCGGATTTTGTCAACAGGACTCTTGGGAGCGTGGGAGAAAATGGTCTGGATGCGCATACGGCGGCGTACATGAAGAAGAAGGCTGGGGAGAGAAAACGGAAACGTGCGGAAACGAATGAATATGATAGATTGGTCTCCCTCGAGGCGTTAGATGAACCTTTAAGCAAGTTTTCCGGACAAAACGACGCTTCTCATTGAATCCCGTCGGAAAGAGCATCCGGTTGTAGTGTACTCCAGTTTTATCTGGATATGGTCAAGAACTTTCGTGAATAAATGGAGCTTTGCGTTTTGCCGCGCTCTGCTCGTGACGCCTTGATTGTTTTTGCGTAGTACCTGTGGAAAATGTTGTACCAAAATTGTTCCTTAACGTTCTTTCATAATGTTCCTAAACGTCTTGTTCATTGCTGTATCGCTGTTGTACCGGTTCTGTGTTTTTTGCCACTTTGTCTGCATTGAGCAACATTTACAGTGAAACTTGTATACTACATACACAAACGGTACAGACGAAAGCGCATCTAATACCCAGGTGTATTTATTACGCAGGGACGCCCCCAAGTGGTCACCTTTGAATTCTCAGATTACCTTATCAGTGTCTCTGAATGTGGATTGTCCAGTACTTTCATTCCCGGTAAGGATCATGTTTACTGCAACGAAAACAGCGTTATCATGTGTTTTCAATGCCCCTTCGCACTCCATGTGCAGAGCCACAGTATTTTATCCTCGTATGCAACAAACATTGATCATCCTAACTACTGCAGCTGTTGTCCAACAGTGTTTAGTCATCTCCCGTATGCACTTGCATTTCTGCTGTTTTAGCAGTAGCTCTTGATTTCTCGAAGAATTGCGAAAGGTGCAAGAAAACGAAGTTCAGATGTATGTTTGGTGCTATTAGCCTTCGGGAACTAGAACCGCATATCTCCTAAAAAACTATTGGCAATATTGTTACGCTAACAAGTTGTTCGTTGCAACAGTTAAACTCAAAAAAATCGGCTTAAATTTAAAGCGTGCTAACAGTTAACTCATAGCCATAGGTGACCGGCTTCGCAACCTCTCTGATATTGACCACACCACTGTACAATTAGGAAAATTTTTGCTTTTTGATTCATCGGAAGAATATTTGCAATAAGGTCGGACTAAAAACATCACAATATGCAAAAAGCGCACTTTTTCCGGCGTATGCAGCAACCATTCATCAACAACCTCAGAACTTATGCTCAGCTGCTGTTTAAAATGCGCTATCATTCCATCTCCTATGCACAAAAAAAGCATTCGAAGCCAGAATGACATGTCGTCGCATATACATCTTTCCGTACTAAAACAACAAACCTTTGATTATTAATAAAGTCGAGCAAATGATGTGAGAAAGATGTTGATTTCAGGGGCGTTTCTCAAACGTTTCTGCACTGATGTGTAGAATCAGCAGCTTCAATCCGGAAGACCTTTCATCTTCCAGCCGTTTCCTATTTATATTCTTATACAGCTCACAATAGCCCGAGCTAAAGGAAGCAGCTGGATCTTCTGTCAGAAAAATAATTAAACAGATAAGTGGTCAGATGCGGATGCTGGGACTCGTACGCTTTATAAACAGTACGCAAAAGAAAGCAAAACCGTCCTAATCTGCAAATCGAGAAACGCAATATAATATGGAAGACGGCTGAGTTTCCGGCATATTGTTAGCAGTCAGGCAGTTAATTGGTTTTGCAAACATTGATGAGTTCTATGCTCTGCCTAAAAGCAATACACGTATTCGAAACTCTGTTGTTACAGCTCCTCTTGAAGGACTCGAAGGTCTAACATAGTGACAAATCTACTAGCCGGTCAGGATGCTGGTTCATAACGGCACCAACAGTTCCATTTGCCCAGATAACCGAACGGTAGCTGCGCAAAAAACCTACAGCGCGCATGGCATGTCATCCAGTTTTATCATCCTAACAGTGATCACTCTAGCTCTCAATGCAGTCGTGCTCTTTTATCTGTTTAAGAAGAAACTACACAGAATTTCGTTCAATGTGTACATAATAGCCCTGATATGTAGCCACGTCCTTTACGCCGGTATTCGAAACCTCTTGAGAGTCCTTGCCGACAATTATGCCTACTGGTGGCTAGGATACCATGCGTGTACTTTAAGGATTTATATTAGCTATGTTACTGTCGACTTTACGGTACACCTTCACGTACTAATCACCATCAACCGTGCTTGGGCACTGCTTTGGCCCATATTGTAGCGGTAGTAATCCTTCTGATTGGTAACAGCTCAACTGGAAATGTTTAGACCAACCTTCTGATGACTAATGCATCTAGATTGATATGAACCTGTTAACTTTTGAGAACTAACTTTAGTCTTGGCTATCCCCAGTGTCTGTAATCTGGTTCTTGCTTAGCGTGCTAATAAACGTGCTGCCCGCAACCTGCGGATGTCGAGCTTCCCGTGTTCTACGTGTACCAGATCTACAACGTGTGTAGCCGCTTCATCGCGGTTATCGTGCCGAATGTACTCCTACGACGTGTGCCAGACTCAACCTGTGTTACGCACTTCCGCTCGTTATGAGAACTGACCATCGATTACATTAGAACAGCCGTAATTCAGAATCACCACCATCTTTCTTAATCGTGGTAAGGCGAACAGCCACTCCACTAGGGATAGTGAAAACCTATCACTTTAATATCATACAGAAATCATCACAATTCTCGAGTGGCCGCTTTACTATGCGTAGCCGTTGTTGTGTATGTCCATGTACTTCGCATTCCCGGGATAACACTGGATGCCATGTATTACCGCGTGCCCTTTTCCAAGGGCTGCTACTTGGACATGAAAGCGCAGGCAACGTGGTCTGCGTTTGGGGAAGTTTGGTTAAATGCCGTTCCGAAGCGGCTGATTCTGATATGCTATCCCTTTCTTCTGTGGAAGTATTCTAGAAGGGCAAGAGTGGCCGTTGTTGCACAAGCCAATGATGTACTGAATAAAATCCCAAATACTGGAGACACCGTTCAAGTGGATCGAAATGTACAGACCAAATCTCGGCTGTTTGTCGTTGTGACGCTCTTTACAATTACTGCCTTTCTTTGTTGGACACCGAGTATGTTGCATTGGCAGCTGACTCGCTTCGTGGAGCTCAGCAAGCTGGAAACTTTACATCAAGTCGGCAATGTTTTAACTCTTCTATTGCCCTTGCTTGATCCGCTTTTCTTTGCGCTAAGCGTCGACAGTTTGCGTGCGTGGGTGATTAGCATACTCAAATATTGATAGCTGTGGCAAATAGTCGGAATGTGAAACGGATGATTGATCGTGGTACTGGAAAAATCGTAGACCCCCCACCGATAAATATGTAATTGTTGTTGTTGAGTGCCATGATAGTGATTCACAAAAACCTGACGGCAAACATATTCAATGGCATCGAAGCAAGCAATCTTATCACAGCAAAAAGAAGATTCTGGTTTTCATTTTTGATTGCTGTTTGTCTACTGCTTGGAAGGACAACAACAAATTCGTCAACAAACGTCTTCGTAACTCTGAAAGCTGGAACGGAGGACGAGGTTATTGGGACAACAACAAGTTACAATTTCAGTTCCGGTTGTTCAAGGTTTTTCTTAAAAATATTATGAAATTCTGGAATATTACTTGCTTGGCATGTTACAGTTGGGAAAACCTAGGGTAACAAAATACTAACGTCGAATAGCTAGGCTGACAGTGTTGTGACATGTACCTAGTGCTTCGAGTCTGTAAGGTGTCTGTGCATTTAACCAAAAGGAGTTCTGGGAATATTTGACCTCAGCTTGCAAAAACTTCCACAATCGTACGGACTTACAGTACAACAAACAAAACATTCTTCAACAATCTCAGGCGTTATATGAAAATGCCAGCAGGCAGCAGTGTCTTATTAGCCGCTCCCGGATAACGTTTCGTTTTGCAACCGTTCTTGTCATTTTCTCACATGACCCAAAGTTTGTTTGAGGAACTTCTAAATGACGTCACCGTCAAACAAAGTATTGTATCAAAGATGGTCAAATATAGTTTAATTTACGGAAGCTGATTGACCAAATGTTGGTTTTGGGACTCTCACAAATCATGCAAAAGTGTATTCAAGTACGAAAGGCAGGCATTTTTCTTATTTGGCAATCGCTCCTGACCAGCGTTGTATCCCCTCGCACTGTATCGTACAGTATACATGTAATTATCCCTACACTTTGTTACGCTACACGCTCTGTACACTGTATCCTTCTTACGGAAGATGTTTTGCTCTTGAATGACGTTTACGCTGCGACGCGACAGGCAGGGAGCATAGCTCGTCTACTAATCGCGAAAAGGAAGGCATTCTTGGAAGTGGTTGGTTTCCGGTTAATTATCCCCAGATAGTTATGTGATTGGTTATTCCAACCGCTAGCGCACCTGATGTTTTGTCTCATGGTTTGATCCGATTTAAACAGTGATCGCAGTGCTCGGAATGCTCTGGTGCCGTTTCTCTTGTTTAAGAACAACGTTATGCGGACCCATTTGTAATTAGAGTGGCACTGGATATACAGTATATACTGGATATACAGTAGTCCGTTAACGTTATGGTTGTGTACAGGTAGGTATGTATGTATAGCTGGAAATTGTGAAGCGCGAACTTTACTTCTTGTTTTTACGTATGTTTGATGCTCTGAGCGTTTCGAACTGTTGCACTAAACGCTGAAAATATGATGTCACATCATGTATTTAATACTTCATGTATCACATCGCATCATGTATCACGCGACGCTAAACACGTATTTAACATGCGACGGTGCCCGAGGCTAAAAAACAGAAGTATTCGCATACTGTAGTATAGGCAGATCTGCGCATCCTCATCTACCAAAGCACAGCGAAAGCCAAGTATCGTTGTATTATGCGATTTGGGGAACGCGCCACAGCTAACCTTCTTAGTAGTGCCGCTAAATTGCAAACGACTTTATGAGCTCACTGGTTTCTCGCTTCTTTACCGAATTTACTCTATTTATTGGCTTCTGATGGTAGATTGTTCGTGTACAGATTTCAGGGCAATACCTCTATGGGTTGTGATCTGCTTTCTCAGCATTTTTAGTTGTCATTGTTGTCATTGACATTGATTGTCCGTACTGTGTTATTCGTGACTCTCAAGATGGAGCACCTGCTTTTCCACATTGCTTTGATACTTTCGGCCCTGACCAGCTTATTATCGTGTGCATCAGCTGCGCCATGTAGTTACAAACCTCCCAGACGTGATCAGGTATTCCAGTAGCCGTACCAAAAGGCGAAGAACATGGTGGTGGAAGAAGTGTTTGTGAGAGCATCCTCTGATGCCGTAGGTTCTTCCGCCAGTATCACTGGATTCCAGTCACAGTGT
>JAQGAU010005190.1:0-10562 GCA_034698045.1 Paramacrobiotus richtersi
TCACGCGGGATGAAGGAGTTGTTGTATTTTATTTATACCGGGCATATCGATAAGACGGATAATATTGTTGAGGAGGTACTGGAAGCGGCTCAGAAATATCAAGTTTTACAGCTACAGGTATGCAGACATATTTAGACTCAGTATTACATGATAATGTCAGTTAATTTGATATTAATTATAAAATTATGAAAAACTATGACTACATGTGTACACTATTGTAACTACTGTAATTTGTACCTGATCATGCTATCTATTAATGAATGATCATATAGTATTAATAACGCGATCATTTCAGATTACTGTTAACAGCGTAATGAACACATAACGACAAAGTGTAGTGTAGTGGCACAACTCGACAACTTCAAGAACAATTATCTTAATATCGAGAAAATACTGCTGGTATATCACGATAGTGTACTGATGAAGCTTTCTTGGCTAGCATTTTTATTCCAAAGCCTTATATTTTCTTTTCACTGTATGTCGAAGCTTTCCTTGTTTAACTAATTATATGTAAACTATCACTTAACTATGTATATCCAGTTTGAGCCAGTTAGCGTTAATGGACTCCGATGGGATAGTTTTTTTAAATAATGACTTTCAGATTTTGTTTCTGCGGCTTTTTATTTTATGTTCTAAAGAAAAAACTGATAAAAATTTTGTGAATTTTGTGTAGTTTTGTTGAGAAATTTTGAGTTTCCCTACCGAACATAATCGAATAAAATATGCAGTAAACGCAGGAAAATCAGGAAATTACATTAGCGCAGTTCTTTCTTATATAATGTTAAAGATTTTGTTGTTTTTCTTAGGCGATCTGTGAAAGTCTAATTCTCCGTGAACTCAATGTGGACAATGCCATCAAGACATTAATCCTCGCCCACGAACATAAAGCCCAGCAGTTGAAAGAAGTTGTTCTGGAGTTTATTGCGCGTAATTTCCAAGCGGTTAAGCGCACGGAAGGCTGGAATAAACTGCGCAGTAGTCATACGGATTTATATGGCGATATTATCGAGTATATGTGATGTTCCTTCCGACCGGGCCTCCAAACAACAAAATATACAGCATATATTATTTTTATGATTATATAAAAAAGTGCAAGTGCACCGGCCGGTTTCGCTGGTTCGTTAGAAAAGTTGTTCTCTGTCGACTAAAAAAAGCCTCTTTTGATTGTGACTAATAAAACATTCTTCGCCATGCACCAGTGCTGAATTGTTAATGAGCTGTGTTTTCTTCGGCGGTGGCACGAGCGCGCAGTTTGTTATATATTACGGCGCGTTCTTTGTATCGAATTTTATACCGGTATGCTTTACTTTCCGCGAGAGCCTGTACAATTGCTGTTTTAATTGATGCTGTTGTGTTACGTCAGTCAATGGTGTGATTCATCAGTGAAAAGTGCCGATTGGATAGTCCAAGTTTGGAAATGTATTTTGCTCCATTTTTCCGGTGCTTTGCCCGCTAAATGATCACCATATAGACAAGGGTGCATTTTACAAACCGATTAACACTGGCCTTTGTGTAAGTAATTATTACACATTTTACACGACTTTCCACCGCAGTGTCCATCAAAAGAAAAGCCGGCTAATCGATCAGCGAAGTGAAAAAATGACATGTTCTCATGGAAAAGATTACAGAAATATACTCCTTTCGTTACCACTTGAACTTTTCTTTTTCGTGTTAAAAGAATACTTTATTATTAAAGCAATTTCGAGATATTTTATACTAACTAGAAAATACTTTATAAAGCTAACATTTTGTACCGGGTAATGGCATTATATGTTAGCATTATCAAGAAAATCCTATATAATTTTGTAAGATAATAATACTGGTGATATGCTGTACTTATCGCCGTATTTTTCGATATTTCTACGATTTAATAAAATAAATGCATTGGAAAGAGTATTCTGAACTAACTTGTGCACAGTACTTGCATGTACCGCGTTCTTAGCCCATAGCCTATAGGCATACATAACACATGCCTAGTTGGTCTTAATAATAATAAATCCACGTCTACATTAGGTATACTTACTGATTCAAATTACAAATTTTTGTGATTTGTTACACTATAAAATGCTATACATAGTAAATTAGTCCTCTCACGTTACCAGACAGACTTTTGGTATTTAATCGCACAATGCGAAAGGTTTTGCTTGTATTATTGTCTTATGTGTACAGTAATTTCCGGTTTGTACATTTTAATACATCACTCAATCTTTTACCGTTAATACTGTAGAATCTAATTTCTTATACATGACCAATATATATTCAGTATGCAAAACAGTGGCGATTCGATACCCACCTTTTGTAATTCCGGTAGAGAATGACGAAGTTTTAAAGCAAAAACCAAAATTAATGTGCATCATAGTTAGACAAATGACAGTGTCAGGAACAGGCCTCATCTCCCAAAACGACAAATACGTTTTTATCTTAAATACAGAACAGACTTTTTTTAGTGCACAAAGTGAAAACAAAATAAAAACAAGCTCTGACCGGTCTCCGACTGCTAAAACAAGGAACACAAAAAAAATCACACAATTAACACAATTAAATTAAAACATACTCAACAAGGAACAACATAATTAACACACGTATTATTCCACATACTCCACATCTTCCGATCATCCACATAATGCACGGCCAGCAAGCTCCCCTTACTACATCCCCGATTCCACATGCCCCCTTTGGTATCATACCCACTCAGTCCGATATGGGGGATCTTGGCCTCGCGCGCGGCCATCCCGGTGAGAAAGACATCATCATGCCATAAATACTGCAATCTCCCGGCCGCCTGGGCCAGGGGGGCAAGGGTGGCCGTGTGGAATGTGTACAGGATCCCCGAGACATAGGGGGGAAAGCGCTTGTCGGGAAAGTCGGTGATTGGCACCGCCCACTTGTTCCGCGGGTCCCGGATCACCGGGGCGCCGGTCGGCCAAAAATGGCCCAGGATGGAGGGGGGTTTGTCGAGGGAGTGGCGGAGGGTGGCCAGGAGGAGGGGCGGATTGATCCAGCAGTCGTCGTCGGCTTTGGCGACGAAGGCGGCTTGTGGGCAGTAAAGCAACGCCCAGTGGATCAGACTTAGGCCTATAATGGCACAAAATGCATTTTCCAACAGTACTATCCGGTATTTACTCTATCTGATTGTATGAAGTCTGTTATTGTTGTTTCCTGGTATTCTTAAACTATGGCAGGATACAATATCAAAATCTCATACACTTATAAGCCATTCCATATTTTTGAAGAATGTATGTATAATCCGGTACAAAGAAAGAGTAAGAACGGCGAAATACGAATGCGCTTACAATCTGATAAACGAAAAATAGGGATACAGTTTCCATATATGTACGGAATTTAACGAAGACCGACCATTGCCTGTACCGTGTCAACAAGCCCTTACACTACGCTAATCGATACTTACATTTTCAGTATCATTAATGTGATATGGCTGTCTCCTAAACTTCTCACTATCACCAGCGATTACAATAACATCTGCCAAAAAAATTCAACGCCTATCATTCCTTTAGTGAACACTAATTAGTAAAAAAGCGGTAACCGAGAAGAGATTTACCAAAAAACTCCTGGGCCACACAATTCATATTTTAAAAAAAAGAACGACCGCTAATTCGGACGAATCAATGGAATTCAACAGAATTCTGCCAATATTTACCTTTGCGTGTGGCCTGACCGTAATCATCGACGAACGCCTCCGACTGAACAATATCACCCCTGACGTTCGCCTCGTCAGCAATTTTCCTTTGAATGGCCGTGGACATGGTCTGTCCGACGATAAACAATAACCGGAAACCGAGGGTTTTATCGTGAGTATTATCGCGTAAGCAAATGTCCCGATTAGCGCCGTGATCAATGGCCAGGGAGCCGTATGTGCGTCGGATGGTGTCCCGCCGCTGGAAGGCGTCGGGACGCGTAAAGACAATGAGCAAGAGTAGCGGTGGGGTGGTGTTTGAGCAGGCAGCTGGTGAGATGCTGAACCGGTCGAAGGATGTGTAGGAGGTTATGGCGGCCGGTGCAGGCGTTGAATGTGCTGTTAAATCTGTAAATTAGCAGTATTCAAACCATTTATTATTCTTTAAATCAACGATACGTCATTCCGGAACTAAGGGAAAACGAGAAAAACCATAAATCAGAACATAAAAATATCGTCGAATCAGCAGAGCTGCATTTCACCTTTTAAAGTTTTGAATATTGTACTCCTTAACGCAGCTCACCGAAGCGGAGCTCGAGGCTAAGAGGACAACCGCACCAAGCCAGTGCACTACGAAAATCACTAACGAACCAAGCCAATAAGAATAGAGTAAGGCTATAACTATAAGAAGAAGGCTATAACGAGCATTGTTAAAGATACTGTCAGCTTTATAAACTATCTTTCACTTGTCATAATTTCAGTAATTAAAACAATTTCATTTACCTTTGGTTTCGAGATTATCCGAGTCCTCCCCGTCCCCCCTGGCCGGTTCCTCTCGAGGGGGGCTGTCCGAGCGTTCACCATCCCCATCTCCGCCTGAGAAAAACCGGTAATCCCCACTTTTCCAACATCCACTCCATCCAAATGAATTATGTGGCGATCCCTTACAGGTAAAGGAAATCACTCCCAAGCAAAAACACACGGCTCCAATCAGAATAACAAATATCAAGGTGAAGTCTGGTCGCCACGGCTGTCCCATTTATCGGGTCCCTTCCATCGGGCTTCTCTCCGTACTGGGCGATACTTCAGACTGTTTCGCTTTTGGAGTAGTTGTTTGGATTATCTCACCATCCTAGAGTATGGCTACAGGCGAGTGGCAAGCCGCAAAAACCCAAGGAGATCAACAAAGTTAGAATGCACTCTGACAGTTGACACCTCCGTCAGCAGATCTGGGCTATCATCTGGCTGATCTGCATGTGCAAACGCCAAACGCCAAACTGTAAACTACGATCGTTATCAGAGAAGTTAATTCCATTAGATATTTGCTACAGTATCCAACAGCATCGACGAACTGCCGTAGACGTTTCTTACTAGTTTTGTAAATTCCCTGGTACATCATATTTGTTTCATTTAAAAAAACGAAAACTAAATTAAAGAAAAAACGATTTTACGATATACATAAACAACATAATCATTATAATTAATTAATACCATAACAATGGTCCAGTGAATCGCTTTTCCATTTGCGCTAGTCACCCAACATACTGGAGATCCCAACTGTAGCGTAGCGTCCCGAAGTTCCATCCACGTTTTGGTAACCTACGCCGCCGATGTAACTATAATTACTTATCGACCTGCAAATTACCCGTTTTTTGAACGACGATTTTTTTATCGCAACGCAGTTTTGCCCTGGCTGTTCCTCTGACGCGTCCTATCGATCACATTCTCGCCAGGAAGTCATCTGAATCTGATCGACGATGCAGCCGTAGTATTTTTATCTTCTTCCGTAAACATCGCCAATAACAATGGCGTTCCTTTCTCCAGCCCATGTGAAATCATACATAATCCATCCCCTGAGTCTTATCTTCCGCGCCACGTTTATCTCCGTGTCACTCGTCATCGTCTCCGGTTTGACGCTGAAATATCTCTTCTCCTTCTTCCCGTGGACTGTCTGTTTCTTCTGCTACCTCAACCACGCGTCATGGCCCCCAAAATACGTGATCGACTTTAGCAACCTTTCTCTCCATAACCTCGAAGGCGACAACCTCTATCTCCGCTCCAACGACGTCACCCTCGGGGTATGGCGCATCCCCCCAGAACCCCTGCTGCAGACCACCACCCCCGATCTTCCAGTCATCCTCTATGTCCACGGCAACGCCGGCACCCGAGCATCGTACACCCGTGTGGAACTGTATAAAAACCTCCGGAAAATGGGGTTCACGATTATCGCTTTCGACTACCGGGGGTACGGGGATTCCAGTGGGGCGCCGTGGGGGGAACACGACCTAGTCCTGGATGGATTCGCCGTGTACGAGTGGATCCGGAAGGAGTATCCCGGTAAGGAGATCTTCATCTGGGGGCACTCTCTCGGAACGGGGGTGTCCACCCATCTCGTCCAACATCTAGAGCGACTGGGATGGGAAGTAGACGGACTGGTACTGGATGCCCCCTTTTCCGATATGTTCGACGCCGCACGCAAATTCCCCCTCTTATCTCCCTTCCACTTGGTCCCCGGGTTCACGGACAGCTTCGCCAATGCCATGCGGAAGATGAGTATCAATCTGAACAATTCGGCCGCCATTTTAACCCTGGAAGTCCCGGTACTGATTCTCCATGCGGAGGATGATCGCATCGTGCCCATTGAGCTGGGGAGGAAGTTGTACGCTGCGGCGAAACAGCGGACACAGCCCGTGGAGTTTGTCAGTTTCCGGGGGGAGTTGGGGTACGGGCATAAGGGGATCTATCGGGATCCGGAGCTGCCACGGATCGTGAATGATTTTTTCACCGTGTGTCGGGAATATCGGGATTCCAAACGGAAGAACATCCATATTGAGAAGGTGGAGTCATGAACGACAGGATTTACCCGTTATTTATTGCAGGACTTTCTGGATAAGAATTCTAATCATAAACTTCAAACGCACACGGATTTCGGCACTGAAAGGGATGCATCAGATCTGTTTAATACTCCCGAAGCGGAATTGTCAGCCCTATGTTTGGGACATTCGGTAACGCAGATGGCGGTGGACCAAGGCAGTTTTATCAGTGGAAAAAAACGGTTTTGGTTGGCTTTTCGTTAGTTAGCAAATTCTGCGATTTTTCTAATTGGTTTGTTTCACCATCTTTTTTTCGTTCCGTGCTTTCGTTTTTGATTGTCAAAAAAGGGCTTTCGCTTTAGGGCCATTTGTATTGCCGTCTGATGTGGTTTAAATTAGTATTTTCCATTTGTTTAGCTTACACTGATGAAATACTGTTATGATCGTGTTTGAGTTTTAAAACACTGTGGCTAATTAGTACTTGGTTTTTAATATTTATGGCAGCTGGAAATACGATTTACTACGGAAAAACAAATCAGAACGATCGCAATTTGCAAGTTAAAACAGCAGCGATACAGATATGAAGACACACGAGTCCGCAGTAGTTTATCGATTTTAAATTATAAAACCGCTAAAATTTGGACGAAACATGTACCGTGTTCGGTTGTTCGAACTATATACTTTGAAGTATAGATATCAGCTGACGGGTACGTTTATAGGGCGCAGGATTTCATGGATTTTCGTAGTGAATGGGCTGACAATAATTCCTGGTCAATATGTAAAACACTGTCAGCCCCCCAAAGGAGACATCCAAAGATTCGAGTTTTTATTTGAAAGCGGCGTGTGCCGTTTTAATGTTGACCACGATTCACCGCACTTCATCCCATAACCATTTTTTAAACTTTTAATGAAATTAACTACTTTAGTAACTTTTCTAAATTTGTTTACTTATAACAATCAATACGAACATCCTGGGTTTCACACGCCAGAGTTGCACAATTTGCATTTATAATTTCCATGCATGGGAGATGCTTTCATGGCTTTCAGCTCAGTTGATCTGCCCAGCATCGCAAAAGCCGTGCTGAAAATTATCACCAAAATTCTCCTGGGATTTGCTGCCTTTGTCCTGTTTGTCGGCCTCACCGTCGGTTTCCTATTCAAATTCCATCCCTCCTCCGTGGGATGGGTGATCTTCATGAACCACATCCATTTTCCGCCGTTTCGTAATTTCTCCGATTTAACCGTGCATGGTCTGCACGGGGAGAATTTCTTCCTGCAAAATGGCAACGTGACACTGGGAGTGTGGCATCTGCAGGAGGACAACACGACACCGCTGGGGCATGCCGCCAGATTTAAGGAAATTCCGGTGGTTCTGTATATCCATGGCGCACAGGGTTCCAGGGCCGCTTACCACCGGATACAGATGTATCGGGTGCTGAGGAAGATGGGCAGTCCGGTGGTGACGTTTGATTATCGGGGATATGGGGATTCCAGTGGTGTGCCCACGTCTGAACTGGATTTATTGGATGTAAGTACAATCAGGGTAAATTCATGCACTGAGAGTTCTTCAGATTAATTACTGTCAGTTTTTGTAGTACTAGTTAAATTAGTTAATTAATGTATAATATGCGGACTTCGAACGTAGCATTTGCAGTTCGGTCCGTTTGTAGAAATTTCGGTTTTACATTGGTAATTCTTAATTTAAAAAAGTGTGAAAAATGGAAAACTGTTAACAAAATATAGTAACGTCATTCTCACGTCAGGAGTAGTTTATCTTTGATTTTCGCTCATTTCTTGATAATTAGCTTCTGCAGTCTGCGGATGTAGAAGTAACCCTCATTACAAAACCTGATTACTAAAAATTGTTGGTCACGCTGAAATAATTCGAATTTTTTAATTGCATTTAATACTGATTACTGCGGACCTTTTGCCGGACTTCGTGTTTATGGAAACACTTCTTGTTAATGGAATCGTTGATGTCAATTTCAAGCCCGTACACTACACTGCAGCGCACCAGAAATGCAGTGAATTTACTGTATGCTTTCGAAGTTCGTCGCTCTTTCGTGAAAATATTTTGGTATTAAAATATTGTCGTTCAATGCTGGCTAAACAACAGCATCCTAATCGTTATCGGTGAGATTCACACTCGTAAGCCGTTTAATTTTTATTTTGACAGTTTCGACATTAACAACAAGATACAGATGAAATTCAGGTCTGGGATGAAATCGCGCCTTTGAATGTCCAGGAATATCGGTATCAAACGAAGTACTGCATACATGCGAAAAAGCGAAGTAGCACACAATTCAAAGTTCAAAATTCCAAACAGAAGCGTTACAGAGAGTCGCGTAGAGAATACATACGAAGCTTGCCAAATGAGACTAAGGAGCTATACAATAATGGCCAAGCTTAGCAGGTTCCGCTTAGTTCTCCTGCTTTATTTGATGGAATCCAGCACACGCGAGATATCTCCGTTGTAGTTAGTCAGCAGACGACGCAGCAGATTTCCCTCATTGGGAAATCCCATATCCTCCATAGCACGCAGTGCAGCCTCAATACGTCCTTCTAAAAGGTACAGCAAAACCGTCAGTTTTCAGCCGGATATTTTTCTCAAATTTCCTTCATACTTATAATATATTTCGTATAATTTTCTTGAGTTAGAACTAACAAAACTTAATTTAAGTCATGAAAATAAGGTTTTCGGGACTTACCACCCTGTGGTTGAGTGGGCGCTTGGTTATCCACCGGAGTCTGTTGGAACTCCTTCTTCTCCTCGGTCTCAACGGGTTCAGCCTGCAGATGAGTCCATCCGTTCTCCAGCACCTCCTGATTGACCGGTGTTTCCACATTCTGCACAATCGTCTCCGCCACCATGGTCACGGGAGTCTCCTCCACCACCGGCACAGCAGCGGCCTCTTCCTGTTTCTCCTCCTGCTTTTCAGCCTCCGGAGCAGCGGCCGTCGCCTGCTGCTGCTGGTTGACCGCGTTGATGGCCTCCTGGACTTTCTTGGCCACATCGCTGATCACCTCGTGGATGGGACGGTCCAGATTGATGTCCATCTCCACCGTCTTGTCGATGACCGGCCCGAAAGCGCCCATCATGTTGCGCAGAAACGGTGGCACGAAGGGTGGTGGGGCGGGTGCGCCCGGAGCCTGGGGACCCTGTCCGCACGGTCCACGAGCCGAGCGTCCGCAACCGTGGTGACGATGGCCGCGGTGACCTTCACGGGTGCCGTATCCTTGTCCAAACAGTTTCTACAACAGGAAATGAGTTCTACTCTAATTTCTCCATTTCTTCGCCTTTTTCCTGACAATTTCCAACCATCCGTTCAAATTTAGAGAAACTTTTCCATTATAACTGTATTTTTTGTTAGCTATTAATATTTTGGTTTCTGGCAGTCTTGTACGGTCGTCTTACCTTCCATTCGTGATTGCGGGGTGTTCGCACACCCAACATATCGTGCTCAGCATGTTGACCTTGTCCCATGCAGTTCTCGCACAGATCGTAGTCCGGGCATTCCATGCACTTAAAACGCGTTCCGGCCACTTCGCCCTGGCAGCCGTCGCAGGTCACGTTACGGTGAACAGGTTTATTGGCATCCGAGTTGGATGGCTTGTTGGTGGGGCGCACATGGATGCGCAGCAGAGCGTCGTTGCGTGATTCACGCGCATCCTTCAGCTCATCGTCAGATCCGCAGACAACGAAATCGCCTTCCGAATCTGTTATGACATCATCGTTAACTGCATAATTCAAAACATATTTTTTTCTTAAGCATACATTTTCCAGCTCGGTTTGTCGCTAAAAAAATCCACATACAAATTTCTAATCAGAAATTCTGAATCTGGTCAGTATTTGCCTTCATTTGGTGCTCTATCGTGAATAATCATTTTTTATTTTGACGAATACTGAAGGTGAAAGATGATCTGATTTTTTCACAGAATAGTTTGGGAAATATTTGTTTCTTACCTTGCCAAAACAGGCGAAAGTTATCGCGGCCAACGAGCTGGCGAGTACGCTGTTCCAGTGCAGCATAACTCGCGTTAGCCTCCAAATTGAAACGGCGGATTTCACCCTCGGGCTCGATGTAGAGCTTAACTTGCGTGGCCATTGTTATATC
>JAQGAU010005191.1:0-10559 GCA_034698045.1 Paramacrobiotus richtersi
GACCAGGTTTGACTAGGCATTTCGAGGACTTCATTAATTGCAAGGCAAAGCTTAATAAACGGCAGTAGGGGACAGAAGCACTGCGTTGTAACTTGTAAGTATAAAGATAATTACAAGTTACAACGCGGTGTTTCTGTGCTCTTTATGTGCTGCTTCATCTGGCGACAACACCGTCTGAAACCGCGGCCGTGGCTAGATCCAGTCATGAAGATACGATATGAAGCACCGAACTATGGCCGCGGCATGAGGCTTTGTTGAACCACGCGGAAGAAGAGATATTGCTGTTCTCCAGAGTTTTAATTGCTCTCTTATCAGTAATCACTAATGTTTGATCTATGATTACACCGAGATTTAATTGCATTGCGTGATCATTAGCCACGCTTCATTACACACCAATTAAAATGCGGTGTTTTTCCGGGACTTAATTACCCTTGCGTGATCCAATTACCCTCTCTCTCCCTTTAAAACTATACCGAGTTTTAATTGTTACTGTGAGTGCATAATTAATTGCTGGAGCAGGTGTGGTAGTGTTTTTACACAACAGTATAAAAAACCAATTACTGGAATTCCAGTCTGGATTGCCTGCGGAAAACAGTGGAATGCAGTGTCTTCCAATTCCACGTCTGATTAGCCATTTGTCAGATGTGGAAGTCGTCTGCGTTAGCCCCACCCACAATGCTTTTAGGGAAAGACTGTGGGCGGGGCTAACTATATGGCATACAGTTCAGGTAGCGCGGGTTTCGTGGGTGGTTGGTCGGCACAGAGCGTAATAACCAGCCAGCCTACGCTGTTCTGCACTGATGGCTCTCTCTGATGGCTTTTTATATTAAACCGCAGCCTGTCTGTACTTAGCAGCCGACCGATGGTTATTAAGTATACACCACAGCCACACTACCGCCGGTGGTGCCTGCTCAAGCGGCACAATGCTTTCCAGACAGCTGGGTGTTTTAAGGGAACAGGCAGTGATGTAAGCAGCAGTTTTGATGGGTTCCAAATTTCAACTGTTTCTTTCAGCTCGCGCACTTATCGCTTATTAGGTTATGAGGATTTGGTACAGAAATGGTTGCTCTATTGTATTACCAGTACTCTCCCTGCCCTTTCACCCAACGGCTGCAAAAAACCAGGTGCATTGTATTGCCCTATTCAAAAAGTCTTAGCTCTACTGTGCTCTTCAAACTCCATAAAACTTGTCGTGTGAGGTATCAAAAGAAAGAAGATAAAATTTGTCACGTTCTGACACATGATGAGCAGGATCCGTCAATAATAACGAAAGTTATGAGCAGTTGAAATATTCAAAAAATCACTGTAGGCGTATTTTAAAGTGCAAAAATCTCGTTCTGGGTCAGAATCAGGAAAGCTATTTTAGAAACGATTTGCATTTACCAGTAGTACCATATCAATTTTTTGTGATTTTACATTAAATTCTGAAATTTTTATGCACACCGTACTTTAAAAAAGTTTTTTGTAATAACCGAATATTTAAATCGCGATTTCATCACAAGTATTTATAGTACCACCATCCTTATAGTTATTACAAAAATTTTGGTAAGAAGTGTTGTAATCAATAACGAGATATGTTGATTTGAACAAGACCACCATAACTGCTACCTACATCACTGCCTGTGGCCTTAAAGTATTGCAACTATGACATCAGTATATGACTCAGGATGATATCATTTTGTTTATGATTATTGCGTGACAAGTATTAGCCATTTTTAATAACGGAGGTGGTCCCAATGTGCCACTCCGGCAAATCAAACGTGTCCGAATATGACTCAACGAGTTCCAGCTTGCACATCACACTGAAAAAGGGTATATAAAGATTCGCTACATCTACTTTTAGCTCATTCGAAAATTTTTCTTGTTCCGATCGTTTCGCATACAAGCAACTGAAAGCCTGAATGTACAGTACCGTGTCAGTACGCCCAACCGGACTGTAAATTCTCATACATGTTTCACCCACAAAACAGTAAACACACACAACTTCGAAGGAACGTGAGGCACATTTCCTATGCAGAAAACCGTGAAGTCAAATATTCTTCAAACGGATAGCTGTAATGTTTGTACAAATAACTGTAAATACACTGTTTTCACATAAAACTGACTGTGCAGTCCCATAAATTTGATGCAAATAACTGCAAAGCAATACGGATTACCTGCACACAGTGACAAAATGACGCAAATCTTTTGTATGTTACTGCAGATTATGACACATTCGTTGTGTACAATGGTAAAATGACTCAAATTTCAAGCGAATGACTGTATATGCTTCATACATTTTATGTAGATCACTGCATAGTTTCATAAACGTCATGCAAAAATAACGCTAAAGTCTCATAAATCTCAGACAGGTGTCTGTAAAAACTTCCTACATTTCATTCAAATAACACAACAGTCATACAACTTTCTTGCAGATGACTGTACAAACCTCATACCCTGCACGCAGATCATACCCTGCACGCAGAGTATAGTCTCATAATTTTGATACAAAAAATGTTCAAGTCTTACAAATTCCAGCATAACTCTTATGTATTTTACGCAAATGATTGTAAAGACAAGTACGAAATGCTAAAATTACACAATTATCTTGCTAATGAGTGTAATAACCTCGTGCTCTTCATGCAGATCACAGGCTTGCTTATGTATGTATAGCTGCGTACTTCGATATATTTTACACGGCTCCTTGACGTCAGACATTTTCTGTCGCTTATCTGTGGTCACGCGGGTACTGTTGCACCAGTACAATGGTAACACAAGGATTGGTTCGTTGGATGAGTGTAACGTTTTTAGTTTTTAAAGATTCTGCGTTTTGTGACAAGATCGTTCATGTATGAACCCTTCGGCTGAAAGCAGTCCGATACGGGGAGTGAATTTCATTCAAACAGCCACCCGTCCGTCCCAGCGATTGTAACAGGTTAATGTTATCAAACTACAAATCATGCTACATACTGCATATCATACTACAAATCGGTATATTGTTATCGAATAAGCACAAGTTTCCTGTCCACAGGGACTCGATTATCACGTTACACGGGACATACTGCAGCACAACATTTACAGCAGTATAATATAAAATTTAAAAGGACTCGTAATCGGCAGGAACATATGCATGATACTTCTGTGTACCGTGATATGTCCGTGTTCAGTATTACACAGCCGACTTAAAGCATGATTCGGAAAAGTCAAAAAAGAAATAGACTCAATACTGTAGCGATACAAGTGATATTATTGGTAACAACTTAACCGGAAACATGAAGGCCAACCCTCTTACATTTAAACATGTCAATGCATCCAGAATCTGAGATCTGAGATAAATGTGGAAGATTTAATGTTATTATTAAGTTTTGGCGATCTTGCTTCTTGTACACTTGTTAATAAAACGTGGGTCCTGCATCCTCCGGATATCTTGTTCTTGCTCTTTGCTTTACGTGTGCCGTAGACACAGCTTGCCCTTTATGTTCCTCGCCCCGTCTCGATTACATAAGATGACAGACGTAATTCCGAACCACCACCGTTAACCATCGTAATACGGGTGTACAACCCAATCTACTAGTGATTGCTGATTATGAGTTACCCGCCTGTCAATATACTTAGAGATGTCGTTTACGTTCCATTAACAATAAATGTATATTAACACGATGTGTTTACTATATACCGCATAAGAAAGACTAGACGGTTAACTTCCACACTATGGATCAACTCTGCTGCATGTTAATCCCTTGACGCCTAAGCGATCAAAAAGTGACTTATCAGAAATAATTGTTGCTTAGTTTTGATCCAATCTCTACAAAAGTTACATAAATGCATAGCCATAATGATAATTCGCAAAAAAAATGTATGTCCGTGACTATAAAATAAAAATATAAAATCTAAACGTGTTCACTGGTATACCTGTAAACAGATTCCACGCAGATAACTGTAAAGAATTACGGATTCTATGTAAACAATTTCAAATGCAAATAAATGTTATGCTTGTGAGCGTAAAGACACAAGTTTTGTCCAGACAACTGTAATATTTTAGATATTTCAGGCGGATAACTTAAAGTCTCATACAACTCACTGTGAAGACATGAATTCCCCGTAGTGAACTGTGAATACACTGAGGTTCCATACGAGTAACTGTACGGACACACCAATTCACGCAAATGACTGTAAATTTACATATACATCATGCGTATGTGACAACGCAAATATGTAACTGCACGAACGCGGAGATCATGTGTATAAACGTGAAAACACAACAAATCACAAACACGCAATATGTAAAACTTTAAAATCACACGGGTTCTCTATGCATAACTTTAAAAGCACAAGCAGTTGACCGTAAAGCCGCGAAGCTATTAAATCTGCATTTTAGAGCTGCAAACAAGTCCAGCAATACAGGATTGACCTACGAAAAAACCCTTTAAGCAATGATATTTTATACAATTACCTCTACAGTCACTCGTTTATAGCTCTAAAATCACGGACATTCAATGAAAATAACCGAATTAGCCACAAGTGTTTAACTGTATAGTCTCATACATGACAAACGTAACTATAAAGTTAAGGTAAGAACTTACAGCTAATGGCGCCTGAACAATGGGGTATGTGAATGGATGTTCGCCACCCAAGGGGTACAGTAATCTGTTATTGTTGGATTTGCTTTTGTTTGTTCTCTTGTGACTTTTGTCAGCCATCCTGCTCATGTACTCATGTCCCAAGTGCGAATCATTATTAAAATTAACTACAAGTCAAAAACACATAAGTGTAAAAAATACACTAATTTCATGTGTGTAACTGCAAAAATACACAAATTTGACGCAGACAACTGTAAAATTACATGCACATGCTGTAAAGTCACAAGGCCTCCCTGTGGATAGCTGCAACTTGGCATGCCGGTCAGTTGAAAGTTGATGTTCAACTCGTTCTGAAGTAAGTTTGGAATGGCGATAAATTAGAGAAAACACGATTTATTTACTATCCGAAGGAGTATTTTGACTAGTGTCGTTTAACAAATCACCAGAATTCACAAAGCCTGTGCTGGCACACCGGAGAATCTTGTCGTCACAACCGTTGCACACAATGATTACAATAAAAAAAAACAGTTTCGCAAAAATGACGTTTGCAGCGCCAGCACCAGTTCAGCCCGCATCAAGCTGCTGTCGGTGATAGAAAGCTTTGACAAACAAAACATCTTGCCAAGTTTGCTCCTGCGGTCAAAAAGCCGTAGTTACCAGGCTGGCTCTGAGCGTACCGATCTGAAGGTTAATGCCCTGACTTAGAGTGTACGCATATAAGACCTTATAGAACTGAGCTCGAACCGAACCGTACTGCCAAAAATCAGAACTTCCATATAATGAGACATATTCTCAAGGGGAAAGCGGGTTCTGATGGGTGACCTCACGACTAGTACCTTAGAAACAAAGGCTCACTGAAGCAGCACCGTCACTGACAACAGTTATGGTAATGACATCATCGACAGGTGGAACAACCCCGATTGCAGTTATTAAGTCCATATTTATCAAGCTCATTAACTGACTTCTGTTAAAATTACCCCAATTTATGCAATTAGTAATATAACATAACAATGTATTTAGAATTAGTGCTGAAGCAATATCAGTAAAACTAGTAACGTGCTGTAGTTTGAATCTTTTGGCCTGCAGCGCCTTTGACCTTTGACATTCGAGATATTGAAGTATTCTGTTTATGTCAAGCGTTGACTGTACAATTCAGTGCCAATGGCAGGCTTCATGTCGTATTGGTTTATGCGTTGGACCTGTTCTGCCAATAAAATGACCAGAAGCGTGTTCGACATGTTTGCTTGTATTTGGAGAATCACATGCATAAATGAAGGAGCAATGCGACTGGGCGTAGTCCAAAAGCGTTAACATATTCCGATAACCAGTATTGCTGCAAGGTGACACAGGCGTTATTAGCATACTGACAAACACACATAAAACTAAGAAACCGAACAGATTTCACGCACATGATTACAAAATTTCATGTGTTAGTCACAAGATGTACAAAAATGCACACATTCCTGTTTGCAAATTGAGGCAAGTTTCTGTATGTGACTGTAAGGTTGCATAAACTACGTGTGAAGGACTGTAGCGTAGCTTCATATAAGTTCGATCTGCATAGCAGTGAAAACGATACAGGCTTCAGACGGAAAACTGCAGAAATCACAAAAAGAACGTATTCTTAGCTGTAATGTGATACGCGTTTCAGTCGGAAAAACTGTACAAGTCATCAAAGTTACGTGCTCATGTTGTGAAGTGATACACATTTCAAACAGAAAACTGCACAAGTTACAAAAAAGTCGTACTCCTTGATGTATAGTGATGCAAATTCCAGTCTAAAAACTGCACAGGTCACAAAAATCAAGTGCGTATAACTATAAATTGGCACAAATTGTATGCAAATAATTGCAGCGTTACATATGCATAACCCCAAAGCAATACAGATTTCCTGCACAAAGCGGTAAAGTGGCATGTTTCGTCCATGTAATCGCAAAATAACACAGATCGCCTGTACACATCGGTAAAGGCATACCCATTTCATGCATATAACTGCAAAATACCCGCTTAAGTGACTCACATTTCATTTATATAAGTACAAGGTAACGCAGGTACATTTTCCACAACAGTAAAGTGATACAAATAGTATGAACATAACTCACGCACACACAAATTACATGTACGCACTGAAAAAACCATACAAATTTCATCGACAAAACCAAAAAATTAAAAAACTCTCCAGAAATATCTACACAAATTCACACATTTGTGCCTGTGAAAGTGATACATATTCTGTGTGCTTGGCTGTAAATTTTCTTAAACTTCGTACAAGTAACTGGAAATTCACACAAGTTTAATCTGGGTAGCTGAAAGGCGACACCAGTTTGACAATGAACACTGTACAAGTCACAACGGTTACGCGCACACAACTGAAACCCAACGTGAAGTGTGAAAAGCAACGTGAAATTCCATGCAGGTAGCTATAATGTTACCTACATATAACCCAACAGTCGCGTACACTTTGTGCCAACAAGTGCCGTCACGCAGATTTTACGCGATTAACTGTAAAATACTGCAGATTTTACACAGAAACCTTTGCTGCGTCATACAGATTTCGTGCACTTGATTTCAAAACAACACAGATTCCCTGTACACGATGGTTAAGTGACACGAATTTCATGCATTTAATTGTTAACCAACACAGATTTTCTGGACAAAACGTTAAAGTCCATACATAGAATTGCAAAGCAACAGAGACTCAGTACAGTCAAACATATTTTTAGTGGAGGTCAGTAACGTCTCATGCGAACAACTTTTAGGTTCACAGATTCCATGCACCTGATGGAAACAATGGCGAACAAGCTTGTTGTTTTTGTATTACAGTACGTATCAGGAGAGTTATCACAAAAGTGCGCTATTTTTAAGTCCGAAACTACAGTAATACAACATCTTAATCATACAAATCCCACAGAGGTCACAAAATAAAATGTTACACGTCCTTGTCTTAAAAAACTACTGCTTTTTGAGCAGTTTGCTTGGTAGAAAAACAATAAAAAATTAAGTCATAACAAAACTACACAAATACGCTTTAGAAAAGTACATGCTTTTGGTGCACTAACCACAGAAATCCCGTAGAGATGCATTATGAAAAAGTGCATTCTTTTACAACAAAATGTTACCGTTCTGACGCCCTGTTATCGCAAAAACTTCTCGTTTTTTGATAAATTTGTATTGAAAACTGACATGTATAATCAAATTTATGTGACTCTATGACCGTTCCACAAGTATACCAAAACAGAATGTCTATAAATTATTACGATAATCACCTAGTTATATCCGTATGCGTTCTTACGATAAAGTAGTATCAGTATGACTGGCTGATCCGCCGGTATGCATTTGTAACCAACGCCAGGCACCCGTTTGTGAATGTATACTTCACAGCGTACTGCGTATGTCTGCGAGATCATGTTACGTTGACCTTCTTCGCACAGCCCCTCACATCCTGATGCTTAATGTTATGGAAGATGTACAAATTTCAAGGAGATAGGCCAGAGGCACTCGAATTTTATACAAAAGGCGCTGGAGTCTCATGCATTACTAACAAATGACTGTACTGGTCTCATGCATTTCACGCAGAAGACTGTAAACTTTCCTGAAATTTTATGTAAATATCGCTGAAGACACGCGAGTTTTCTACACATGACTGTAAAAACTGCATACTTGTCACGCACATGACCGTACTGTCACACAGAAAAATTGCCTGTGACTCTAGAATGCCATACGTTTTATGTAGATATTTGTAAAATCTGACGTAATCATGTAGGTGGCACAAAAAACTCTTACATTTCATGTGTATGACTGTACTGCCACGCGATGTGCCTGCTGATCATTGTAAGCAACCACATATGTTCATCCAGCTGACCGAATCTCTTGTTCACCTCATGCATATGACCTTTTTCACCACGCGGGTTTGATGTGAACGATTGTACAAAACTTATATATTTCAAGCAGGGGACCAAAACTCATTAATTTCTTATACAGTATGCAAACGAACAAATCTCGTACATTCCATGCGTATGACTTAGTGCCACACAAGGTTCTGTTCTAGCAAATAACTGTAGAAACCCGTATTATTTTGTTGCAGGTGACCTGATTGTCACGCGAAAGACTTGTGCCTGATTGTAATGATATGATAGATTTCATACGGACAAACACGCATAGCTTTTTTCTGCAAGTATAACTAAAATAACACATAACTTCAGCAGATAATTGAAAATCTAGTACATTGTTCGCAATTCACTCTTCAGTCAATAGATTTTTCGGAGAAAAGACCTGCATCTCAAAGGTCGCACTAAATTTTTTAGTGTATACCTGCGTAGTATTATATACTTCATAGCACTTTGAAGTCACGCATTAAGTTGATCGGTACTTGTTCGAGTACTGTGCCATCAGGAGGACAATAGCCAAGAGAAACGGTTCAATGGATAGGCGTTACGCTCATAGTTAGCGTACTTATTGCATATTATGACGTACCGTTGCTAAATCTTCAGAGCGAAGACATGTGCTATTACGTATTATTACGTGCATGTGCTATTCTGCATAAAGAGAAGCGATGTTTATTGTCAATCCCGCCAACACTTTTATTTCGGAAAAATACAGGTTTGTTTTACGCATAAGTATGCAATTCCCATAGACAAACTAAAGCACACAAAAACTACATACTTTAAGGTACCAAGTTTTGTAGAACTCGAGTCCAAAATTTCTCAAACAAAGTGTAAGAAAAGTGCATAAAAAAGATCAAAAAAGAACAAATGCCGTTTTGACTCTTAGTTGCTAAGGTTTTCTGGTTGCTTGCCACACTTATTCAATTGTTAGTAACCATCAATTGCGTCGCAGATACAGCTTCCGTCACACTTATGTCCTTTTCCGACTTCTTTTGCGACAGTCCGAAGTTGCAGGTCCTCCAACACACCCTGGGTCTTAGCATGTAGCACATCAATAATAAAATCTTTGTGCTCCGTTTGATTAAGAAACTTGCAGTGACGGTTGCCAGCTGCATGATAGACGTTTACATCTTCAAACGGCCGAACGTTCTCCAATTCCAGTCCACAACAAAAGCATTTCACTTTATAGTCATTCTTTTGTTTGAAAACCAGGTAGAAACCACATCTGGCCAACGATTTCGGGCTTTGACCCGCTATAGTAATGTTCTTGAATGTGCTTAGACGCATTTCAGCGGTATTCATTGCTGAGTGGGTGTGTCGTCTTTTCAGTACAGAGATAGTCTGACTACTATTAGGTGTACCCTTATGTGAGTAAACTATATGATACTAAGGGAGAATGTGCCGCTGAACATGTCTGGTCATCAGTAAACGTGTTTGAACATGTTTGGTCATGTTTTATATGCAGAAACAGTACACTCGGAGAAATCAAATGGTAGAAGTACAATAACTGAACACAAAAAACTACCAGATTGTGGTAGCTTAACAATGCAAAGCCCGTAGACGAAACAAAGACAAACATTACATGCTTTCGTAAATAAAAACTACCGTTTTTCCTGTAGTGTTTTAGGAGGAAATCCAACGCAAATAAAAACAACCACAAAATTACACAACATGGTATAAAAACTGTACACAGTTTTAATGCATTAACAATGGAAATACCATAGACAACCCGTGTCCAAAAATTACATGATCTCATAATGAAAAATTACAATTTTTGTCAGCACTAATACAGAAAAAACGGTAGTTTTATGTGGGCTACCATGACTTGATATCTTCCTCAAGTTTTTGTAGCCAAGTGTTCCAGTTCTCTTCATCTTGCAGCATCTCCATATGTTCGTCAGCATCAGCACCATCTTCCTTGTTGTCCGTGCAGATGTCGCTGTCAACCGTCGCATGTTGTTGTTGTTGTTGTTGTTGTTGTCGTTGTGTATTTCTACTGTTGAAGTCGAACAGCAAATCCCTCAGGCGTTGTACAGCAAGGCTGAAGGCATACTGTGATTTTGCGCCTAACAGGACGCACTTTCCAGTATGAAAAACGTTTACCGTCACCCGAAGA
>JAQGAU010005192.1:0-10558 GCA_034698045.1 Paramacrobiotus richtersi
GGTCCAAATCGCCATTTCTAACCCATTTTTGATATGCACAAACAAACAGCCGCTGCTGATCGAGTTTACCGGCAATCAGTAAAGTTTTGTAGAGACTGCTAATAGGATGTTACAAAAAATACTAAAGAAATTAGTTACGAAAGTTACTACGTGTCGGTTTTTATTACGAATGTACTGTGTTCATCCTGGAAACTGTACTCAACTGTCATGATCTGCTTACATACCACCACCACCAGCAACTAACAGTGTTCATTCTGATTTGACAGTGAAAGATCAATTAAAAAATCAGTAAAGGAAAAAAATTACATACGTACTATATACGTACATATAATTCTTCTGCATGGAACAACCTTTATTTTCTCAGCTGTCCACTTATTTGTCAACACCAGACATGTTAATAAAAACTAACCGTCACAATGCCCAAAAGTACCCATTATACACAAAGCGTTTCCAATTCTTCTGTATCCTACACACTGAACTTGCGTAATAATGTTACTTACTAGCATTATTGAACGTCAGTATGGTCAGTGTGCTGCCATTGGCTAGTGTGCTGCGAACGCGTGCATCCAGGTGCGGGATTCACGCCCATACAGAACATGAACAGAGACACCTTTCGGGGCGTCCTTTTTGGTCTTTTGAGAAATGATCGTGAGTTTCTCATAGTTCATACGGTGAACATGTTTCGATGTTCATGAGCACCATTGCCATAGTCAAACATGTCTTTCGGAAAAAGACACTAAAAACGGTTCATGAACCGAACTCTGAGAGCGGCATAAGCAGCACAGTGCGCGATACTTCGGTTCTGTTGAAAATTTCAGCATGTGATATTCAATTTACGCTACTCCGGAGTAGAGTAAAATTTTCACGCACTTCTGTGAGAATGGGCCGTTCTGGGCGTCAATGTGAAAAACAAATGGGCCAGTTATGGACGATTATCTTATCTCCGAACTTTGATCCCTCACACTGACCCGGGTTTCACTTGCGTTATTTTATCACGGCCTGGATTGTGAGGGACTAATGGTGTAACGATCGCAAGTGGGAACCTGAATAGATATTGATATCGCCAATATTTATAAAAATGCATGAAATTTATATTTATATTTATAATATTCAGTTAGGGGTGTGCGATTCCCAGGGCGTGCTGCCGTGTGAGTCGAAAAGGAAGCTGCCTGCAGCTTGCCAAATTTAATAATCCAGAAAAGGAACGGGTTTACTTACTCAGATTGGTTGTGAGTTTCCGTCCAGCTTAGCAACATCTCATTCTTGTTTTCGGACGGAAGCTTCAACTTCATCGAAGATTCTATAAAATCATTTTTCCAGCAACAATCCCCAACTCTAGGGAGGGTACTTTTAAGGCGTGTTGTCGAACATTTCCGAATTTCGAGTTAACTTCAATTTCAACAGCTTCAGCTTAACACACAATCGCAAATGCATAAGTAAGTTAGTTACTCTACGATTGGGCAAAGTCCAACCAAATGTCTAAACTACACTCACACGTCTTGATGTCAAGCAGTAGAAGACTCTACTGTCCCGGTTGATAGACTTCTTCTGTACTGTTCCAGCCGGAAGGGACGGGTGTGAGATTTTAGAATGGATTTCAAAACTTTAAACATTTATTTAAAATTTCGCAGCTGAAATTATTAAAAGTTCTGGCTGAAACTGGTTCAGAATAGTCACCTCATTTATGCGCATTTATTGACATATCGTCCAAACAAATCGGATGGAGACGTGGATTTTCAATGCGGCTTTTCTGTTTAAACTTTTTGACCGTATTTGCAAAACAACTGCTTAACGGACAAAAGGACAATGGAGATCCATCTTTTCACTTCAAAAAGTATTGCATGGGAGTGTTTTATTGTGTATATCCGCGTAGTCGCACTCTGTTGCGCAAAACCTCCGATTTTACCGGAGTCTGGCCTTAATTACAGGCTTTCGAATTTACACTCCATTAAAAAAACTGGACAGAATTTGTCGCATTCGGCATTTATCACAAGTGATAATTTTTTGAGTCTATCAGTGTGGGGGATAGATTATTGACATCAACCAAAGTGGAATGCGATATGTGATTCTATTAAACATACCATGATATTAGACTGCGTTTAACCAGTCTAGGGTTTGTTTACATTTATCTCTTTAATTGCCTCTTTCAGCTTTTTCCACTCGTCTGACGGTACATAGTGTAACAAATTTACATTTATTGCACATTTATTCAATAGATTGTAGGTTTTCTTTTATTCAGTAAGTAGTTAAATAAATATGATCACGACAAAGGTGTTGTATGGGGGAAAAACTGCTCGCTCGCTTGATTTTAAGGGCGAACGGCTAAGAGAGACCTTTGCTAGTTTAATTAACAGATCTATTCAACAGCAGACTCCAGATCATTAAATCGGTTCTAACGGTAAGGGTGACGTCGATCGTACAACGCCAAAACTATTTACTATCACAACAAAAATAAATAGTACTTGGGGAATCACAAAGATCGACTCGCAGCATACTGTACCGTCTGTCTATGTACAATATTATATCGAACGAGCCGGAAGTTGGCTGGCTCACCGTATACAGGCGATCAATCCAGTTCCAGGGCATATGTTCCATGCTTCTTCGTACCGCTTCTCCTCGATCAGAAATCGCACTACCTCGTTTCCAAGAACGTAACGGAAATGAGCGTCCAGGTGGAGAATATTCGCTTCGTCCAGTTCCAGCACGAGTTGTTGCTCGTGCTGCAGTTTTGTACGCGCAAAAATACCCGTGACAGCATGCCTAGTCGCCCTATTTCTCTCCATTAGAACCTTCAGGCTTTATTTGCCCAATCCGCTTGTCACATATGGCTCCACATTGACTGCACGGTTGCAGGGCAGGGTGATCGCTCGGAATACGCTCTAGGCATTTGAACGGGTTGATTTCGGCATCCTAAATTGCAAGCCGTTATTTACTAACGACGGTAAAACTAACAAAATGTAGATTTGTCTGGATGATGGTTTACGTACTCTGGCATGTACTTAATATCTAGGTTTTAGATCTATATTACGCACGGCCGCCCCGTAACATCATAATCTGAATAACCGCTACACAAAACCAAAATCCGATAACACCATCAGATTCCCCTCATCGGAAAACTACGTCACATCACATTTTTACAAAAAAATTATTACCGGCATCCCGCCAGTCCAATTTAATGTCAAACTTTCAAGGTCACCTTGAAATTGTTTTTACTACAAAATACATTTGTTGCTGAGAAAAATACATAAAGTTGTCACTGTCTATTAACAACTGTCATACAGTGTCATTATATCGGTATAAAGTGCCTGAATGCGTAAACGAAAAAAATTATTCAACATCTCCACTTTTGAACGGAAAAAACGCAAACACCTTGCTCGGCATAAAGAATACAAAGGAGCTTTTGTACAAGATCAGCTGTTCATAAGAGCTGATTTCAAGCAGGTGTGACCGGTAAAAGCGACAGGCAATAGCTTCGGACTCCAAACAGGGTCCGAATCGTAAAAAATCCAACCGGTGTTAATTTCTTCTAACCAAAACGTTTCTTTGCCGACATTTCGTGCCCACAGGAGACAACCTTTCAAAAGTTATTCGGACAATTTCATTTGGTCCTAGTTGGCGCCGTCTAGACACGTTTGCCAAATGGCATCAAGTGATCAGTTTCATCCAGATACTGTTACCCGAAGTAGATACATCGCTTCGCTCCGGTCGACAAAGAGACCCAACGTATGCAATTATGCTCACCGGAAGCAGGAGACAGGAATACTAGAGCGGAACATTTTGCTTCGGAGCAATTGTTTGACCTGATACCGGATAAAATGCGTAGCGTACGTTTGACCAAAGCAGGAAGAAGCAAAAGTACTGTAAAACTAATACACTTGGTATTACAGTACATTACGGTTCATTCTCAACCAGTTATTACTGATTAGCAACCTGTTTCCGAGCGGAACCGAACAAGTAAATACCCAAAAAAGATGTGTCACAGACTCCCAGTATAAGTGCTTAATACGGAACAAGGTGCTCGCAACCGCCGATCAAACCGAAAGATCACGTTAAGGCTATATTCTGCCCACCGTCACAACGATTGGTGAAAACGGCAGCTGCGTACCTGTAAGGTTTTCAACAATCTACGTTGTTGTTTACAATAACCAAAACATCAATAAAGAGTGTCCAGAAACCCATTTGTGCGAGCAACGTCCGGCTGTTGCACAATAGCGGCGAAAACTTTAAACACATTTCCTTCTCAGATAATTCAGCTTCTCATCCAAACTACTCTATCCTCATATCAAAAACTGCCCATCTATATGATGATCGTTCTGAACCATTTTCAGCCCGGAGGTATGTTTCAGTAATTTTCAACTGAATTTCAACAATTTTAAAACTTATTCTAAAATTTCAGAAACATACCTCAGGGCTGAGAATGGTTCAGAACGAGTATCATATATATGTCCATTTTCTGATATAAGCATAAAAGAGTTTGGGTGAGACGCTGAATTACGTATCTGAGAAGAAAATGTGTTTAGACTTTTCTCCGCTATTGTGCAACAGCCGGACGTTGCGCGCACAAACGGATTTCTGGACACTCTTTATCGTTGTTCTCAGTGGTTATTATAAACAACAACGAAAGCTAGTAAATAGCTTACAGATGCGCGGCCGTTATGATTTCGCTATTACTTATGACAATACCACGAATTTCCATTTAAGGCAGACACGAGACAAGTGGTCGAACAATTGCAGCCGCCGATCAAGCCGACAAATCCTTTCTGACTGGCAAAACCGTTCAAAGGGCAAAAATTTGCCTTTCGGACGAATAGCTTAGACCTGGGTCCTGGACGGTGTGTTTTCGATTCGGTTTTGAATACAGATCTCAAGAAACCCTGAGGCGGCAGCCGAAGGTGTTTCTTGTAGTTACATATGGACCGACGCAAAAGATCTCGATCCATGAATGACGCTCCATCAAGCTGCTGCTGGCGAAGTTGTTCGCGGAGAATTCATTATGCCGTAGCTACAAACCATTTACTAGTACACCAATTTGTCGACAGGATCAATGACTGGGAAAATTACTGAATGGTCGCAGCATAACCAGTTTACATGATCAGACGAATTTCACTGACCGCACAAAGGAAACCATTCCTGGTCACAAATTCCAGGCCTCGTCGTAGCGCTTTTCCCTGATCAGAAAAGACAACGCATTGTATTTACGAAGGTAACGGGAATGAGCATCCCGGTGGACAATATTCGCCTGGTTCAGCTCCAGCAACAATCCATACTCCATTTTCCCCTTCTTCACTTCATTACTTCAATTTGCCCTTGACGAATATATTAGTCGCAACGTTTCTTTTCAATAGACCATCAAACTGCCGCAACCTCTACTCATTGATCGCACCACACTGGGAGCACGGCTGGAGGGCATGCCCATCGCTGGGCATGCGCGCAGTGCATCCGGTGGTCAGACATTTCGGCTGGTTGATCTCGATACCCAAAAACACAAACGTTACTTGCCCGCCGGAAGAGGAACGGATATTTTATCAGGGGAGGATTAGGTATTCTCGAGTACATTTAATGCAGGTGCAGTACATGGACGGGAGTACCAGATTTTGACCGACGGTTTCCGCTCCGCTCCAACGCTCGTGAAAATGTAGGCAAAACCACAAGTTAATTCCTTATGCAAGCAGGATGGTGTGTCTTCGCCAGTTCATTCGCCGCAGGAGATGTGGTCCTCTCCTGCGAACCATGGATCTTGTTATTCCAGCACCCTTATTATAAACTTTTGTGCGCTTGGTGTTACGTGCTCGAGCTGCAAGCTGTACCGATTCAGTGATCAATGACCGACGATACCAGGTAAAACGGAAACGGAGCTTGCTTCGTTCTTGCAAAGCGTTGTGGCATTGCGTCAGATTCGATCGAATCGTGTACGAGCTTTCATTTATCCTTTCGAAATGCTCTCAGTGAATATTTTCCATCCACGCGACCCTTGATTACCAAGCTGACAGCTGGCAGAAGGCGCATAAACATGAGTGCGAAATGCTGAAAAAGTTCAACCCCAAAATGACGGAATCTGCTGATCGCTGTGATCAAAAGCGAAGAGGGCCGACAGCTAAATACCAGTAGTTTAACTCAGCGCAGCGCCCGGTACCAGAAGGAACAGGAATTTGGAGTTTAATTTTTGGAATTCTCGATATAAAAATGCAATTAGGAAAAAGTTTTTGTTTGCTAACTGTAAGCTACGGTGACACACGCCACAACTGGCATGTGTGAACATCATGCCAATTGGCATTATTATAAACATTTTTAGCCGGACTTGCGGACCGAGAGGGAAAAGACTGAAGTGAACCTTATCCCACTCAGTTTTTAAGAGTAATTTTTTGAGATGCTTAAACCGCAGTAAAGAAACTGTCAGGTAATCAATTATAAAAATATTTAGAGTCAATCAGTCAGAAAAGCCCGGCATACTGCAGGCCTGTTGCCCTGATCGTTTAATTTCAGTTCATGATGTTTCCATTGGTTCAGCTGGTTCTTTGATCAATTCGTCATCACTGCCATAAACCAATTCTGCTTCTGAATAGTTAATTCTGAGGTCGACCTCCTAGAGCGCATTTAGCGTGAATACTTATTGATGTTCTAATAGATGATTTCATAAAACACGGGCAGAAAGGGAAACCTGAGCAAGTTAGTTTTATGCATGTCTTGTATGCTGATGTGATTCTGTGAAACTGTGATTTCCTAAATGTAGCGCAGGAAATGCCCAGACAGTGCATGAGGCAGGGGCATGTAAACCGGACAGTTTTGTTCCCAAATTCGCTCAAAACGTTTGCATCGGTTTTTCTACGATTATTGTCGGAAATAATTTTTCTCTACTGTATTCTCAATGCTATGTTGTAGAGAATTCATTTCTGCACTGTACGAAGTTAGTGAATTAGCATAACAAAAATTTGTATTGAGACAACTGATCAATTACGTAATACTTCCGGAAAAGGCGGTCGCTGGGGCCGGAAGGATAACTTCCTTCCGGAATGTTTTTTAATGTCGCGTTTTTGACTAAATTTTTGCCTTCCTAATTCCCCAGGAATTCGGAAGCGAAACGAGTACGAGAGCTTGAAACTGAATTTCTGGCGATTTTTCTCGCTCTGAAATTGCCTCCGAGACTGCTCGGATTCGGTGAGTGTTAAGCGGCTTCGTTCGACTGATTTCTGAGATTGCAGTTATCTTGTGACCGGTGCAATTTTTCCGGATTTTTACTGATTCTGGAACAAAGCAGCTCACAGTCCTAAAATATACCCTCCTTGAACTTGCTGGGCATCAGCAAAATGGCCACCGTGGCTCGGCTGACCGAATTCTGTGCAACGGTCACTTCTGGTGAACGTGGGTGTGAAGGGAAACATTTCCGTAAGCTTAAATATAGCAAATATGCATCACTTTTGCAGTGTTTTGCTTGTCCGGATGGTGTGCTGGCATATGACTGGTCAGTTTGACTTGGTCAGCGCTACTAAAGCAAAACCAACACCAAAAGTGAACCGACAACTGCCCGGTGGTCATTTTGTTACATGAAACCACAATTTTGTCAAACGTGACCGGTGATCATCATGGTGACCATGGCCATAGCCTGTTGTAATATCCCAGAAAAAATTACGTATGTCCGGCTCTGATTTCGTTGATTAGGGTTTGCACAAATTTTTACGGAAATTTAAAATACCCGTTTTAGAGGCTCATGCCGACACATGCCAAAACTGACACATGGATTTCGGTCATGCGTGCCAGTTGACTAGGAAGTCCTAACGGGGTTTGATTATTTATACGCGAGAATACAGCGAGAGTATTCCACCCGAATTTTTCGGTAATTGTTGAGCCACGTCTGGCACAGTAACTGCTCAGGGACTCTAGGAACCCAAAAAACGCTAAAATAGTCATCTTTGGTGACCGGTTATTCTCGAATCAGCACTGCCATTGCCGATGTAAATTTTTTCACGTGCATATCGAAGCTCTAGCTACCGTTTTGTGATCAGTTGAATCACAGTAGCACTTACAAGAAACCTCGCAAAAACTGAGACTCAGACCATGCCATCTGGCATGTGTGGGCATTGATGGGTTAAGTTTCCAACGAAATCGAACACAGTGTCGGAGGTGAAATTAACGCCGATAAATCCGAAGGCTATCGTTCCACAAATTGATAATGCCAGGGCAGGGTTCGTCAACTGAAAGAAACCGAGAACGCTTTGTTCTTGCAACCGCACTTACTTAGCATTCCAAATCAGTACACAGTACAGGGATCGTCTTCCGACGCGGAAATCAAAGAGAATCACACGGAACTCGCGAATACTCAAATCAGCAGCATTTTCTACCGAACAACAACGCAATACCCAAAAAACCGTGGGTATGCTAAAGAGATTGTTGTCCAATCTAATTATACAACCGGGTCAGAATCAGTTTGTTATGTGTCGCTACGGTAAGGAACGACCTCGGCTTGCGCCCGCGCCTTCTCGCATCCACGTTCGAGGACATTCGTGTGGACTGTCCGTTAGGTAAGGTCATTCGCCTGTGTTCCAGGCAACGGTGGGTGAGAACCATTTTCACAGCAGCTTTATGTTCGAATGTCCAGTCGACCAGTTGTAAGATGACCAGCCACAACAAACACCTTTGAACCGACATTGTTGTGAGGTGTTGTACAGCAGCGGGAAAGCTGACGTCTGTTCTAAACTAGCTAGTAACTGATCGGTCGGAAATCCACATCCTGGGGAAGTGTTACTCGTGGATGAGAGTTTATTACTCGCTGAGCATGGTACCTGTGGTGCAGATAAAACCATGTAATAGCGTTTAATAATGCGGTGAGACGACATTAAGGAATTTAAGCTGCCTGTTCCGCTTAGCATTACGCTACGCTTAGCTCGTACTTCAACCGAAAAGTGACGTTTTAAGCGTAAACGGTTAGCGTTCCGTACGTTAACTTTGAAAGTTAACGTTGCTGGTTTACTCGTAACTTTCTACCCTGGTCTATGGTGCAGAAAACTCGAATTCGCCCGTGCACACATTCTGTCTCAGTATTTCTCAAACCAGGCAAGCCTGATGTGAAATTAAATGTTATTTTAATTCACTGTGTGCTAGTTTCATGATTAAATTTTTACCCCTTTGATCACCATGGATTTTCCCGCACGTACTCAGTCTTTTGAACCTGAATTATCTGTCACCGAGACCCAGAATGTCGAATTCGCGAAGGAGAAGCTTTCACGTCACAAGTGGACGAAATCGGAAGATATTCTTCTACTCAAGCAATATCGCTGCGAAATCGGGGATCACAGTGGAACCGTTGATGCTCTGTGGGCAAAAATTCATGGAAAACTGGTCGAAATCGACTCACTCAGCAGCGTTTCCCTTCGTGGAATGAGGGAGCACGGGAAGAAGCTGATCAAGGAGTACGCCGCACACAACCGTTTGGATGAGTGGAAAAGTGGAGACCCAGGAAAGTTCGACGAACGGGAATCGCTTCTGTGCGATATCCTCGAATTCGAGGCAGACCAGAAGACGCTACCGTCGACGCACAAGCCCACGTCGAAGGAAATGGAAAAGCAGGCGAGAAAGGACCAAAAATTTCAATTCGCGGCCAAGCACAGTCTGAAGAAGCGAAAACTGCCTGATACAGGGACGAATTCGTCAGATAACGATGACGGACCAAAAGGTAAGCACTGATCACCTATGCATTAAATGCCACATTTGATTGAACGTTTTTTCCATTTTCGCTATCGATTGCTGAGATAGTTTTCTTCTTTAGATTAGTGATTTATCTGTAGAAAAATGTCTCGAAATCGATGCTGACATATTTCTGTAAAATGCGATTATCAGATCAAAATATGATGTCTTAGATCCAATTGACGAGGAAATCGATCGACGTGCCGGCGAGATGGAAGATTTTTGTAATCCTCCACGCGAACGAACCAGCTACAACCAAATGGTGAAGCAGTTTCTGGGCAACGCGAATTCGCAGAAAGATAAGGAAATTGAGCTGGAAAAGAAGCGAGAAGAACGTTTGGCCAGCGAGCAAGCCCAGAAGATGAAGCTGCGGGAAGCCAAGCTCGAAATCGAGAAAAAACGCGAAGAAAACCGAGAGAAAGAACTGAATCTGCAGTCTACTAATGCCCAATTGTTTGCTCAACTGATAAACACGCTGGCTAAGTCTAGTGGTAGTTGAACCGAATTTCTGAATGGATTTTGATTGTTGTTACTTTATTTCGAGTTGATCTTCCTTACCACTGATCTTACGTATTAAAAGTTACAGAACCGAATTCGGCATTTCTTTATTTTTTGACAATTATTGAAGCTGGTTATTCAAATATACTTCCAAACGGGGAGGAGAAACCCCAAAAAAATCCGACACTTTTCCACCGTAACCCAAGCATACACGACAATTCGTCAGTAGTGTGCCAACGGTATATAGAAGACCAATTGGCTGCAATCCGACTTCAAGATTTTTTCTAAAGTCTAAAAAGGCAAACTGTTGGACTACTTCCCCAAATCCCCATTCCACAGCAATGCGAACCGCCGCCATCGCTTCGTTAAAATCACTTTCGAT
>JAQGAU010005193.1:0-10558 GCA_034698045.1 Paramacrobiotus richtersi
TACTTTTTTACTACAATTTAAGCTTTCATACAAAAAACGCTCTGTCATTAAATCTCACGTTTTTTCCCGAAGTATATACCGCTACGCTTGCACAGAGCAGTACAGCTTTTCCAGAAGTGTGACGGGTTTTATACGAGTGAGGCCATAACAGCGCCCAGCCGCGGTTAATGCTGATTAGCATATGGATATGCACTGTCACGGGCGCGAGGATCCTACTTGTGTAAATGCGGAATGTACACGTTCGAGATCCCAGCCACCGACTGCCGTAGTATGCGTTGAGGATTTGCACTGAATTGATACTTGTAGCATAAATGATGTGACCTGCATAAAAGGGCAACGATATATACATTAAAAGGATTTCGCAACGTTTTATCCTTGAGCATGAACAACAGCGCAACCGAATTCACAATTATGGTGACCGAGGTCACGATGATCAAGCTGGATGATGTGAAATAGTTGCTGCTTGTCTCTGGCTCCTTGGTTCGATTCTCTGGATTAACTAAGGAGATCGTGGAGTTGTTGAACGGCATAATGTTACGGCAGCTGATCGTGTGCTGAAGATAACGGTTGAAGCGGAATATTTTCTGCTGTTTCGACGGAGGTGTTCTTTACTTCAAGAATTGTGCGTTTTCAATACGTGCGGCTTAGTAAAACTGGACAATTTAAATATCAGTGGTGCAGACGATGCAAACCAGTTTTTATGTAATATTACGACTGGCACACAGATAGTCGCAGATTAACAACAACCTGAGCAGTTTCGGGTGATGACAAATTTTGTAATAAGTAAAGTTCTCGGTGCAGTCGAGTAAGTTACGTTTATATCTTGTCGGACTAACAACGACGGAAATAATCACCGGATGTAGATCAACCGGTAAAATTGATTTTCCAGTAAGAATGACTAACCACGTCGTTCCGTTTTGCAGTATTCGGTGAGGAGGTAATTTGCAAAGCATTCTGCCCATTGTTAGCCGCAATCCTGACTGCGTATTTCCGGTGGAATTTCTTGTCCTACCATCTTGTGATCTGTGGAAAGCACCCAAATTAGTTCCGTTTGCGAGGGTAAGCGAGACAACTGGACTGGACAACCCAAAAACAAACACCGAAAGTCGATTACCAGTGCACGTGCAAACCTCCAGTAGTTATTTACGAAAACTATTAAACAATTAAACTATTAAACAATTACTTACGACTATGGTAAAAACATGTGCGTCTACCGCCGTCGGTTGTGCACCGGATGTTGGAGAACGAACAAAACAATCTGATGGAAACAGAGCATACAGATGTATTAAGAAGCTCAACAAACAATGCATACACGTTTTTTCTGAGCGGTTTTTTTTAAATGACGTTATAAAAAAAAGTAGTCTGCCACCGCGTACTGCGAGTTTCACTTAATTCGCCGTCCACCCGGTGCTTCTAGCTCTTCCATGGTTGTTTCGTGCATAATTAATGCCGCACGTTGTTCCACACATTGTTTGCCATACACTCAATGATGTACTCGTACATTTTTTTAACTGGGGCGGTTGTAACTTAGCCCGCGAAGCTGTTTGTTTTCAGGATTGCCACCTGGGCTCATAATGTTCAGTTCTCCAGCATGACCAAATTTAAATGGAACAAAAGCGCTGTTCGCACAGTCTCAGTGTCTTTATGGGGAAAAAGCCACGTAGTAAATCCGCATTGAGGGTAGCCGACCTTTTTTTCTGTAATGGATAAGTAGCTGAGCTGGCCTTTAACACTTTCTAGCCATTTTCCAAAAGGAGGACCGCTGTTGTTTTCTGTTGGAAATCCATGTATAACAACTGTAGTCAAACTCGAACGGGGAGGAATACATTGGCCGGTTGTCGGTTTGAAGCACATTTCAGTAGCTAAGCTCGGAAGAGCTGACGCATTCAAACCATAACCCTGCTTCTTCGGACAGAGCTGGCCGGACATCAGAGTTTCTAGGACCATGATTCTCTCTGCACACCCGCTTCGACAACTTGTTCCATACAGCCCAAAGCTTCCGTCAGCTCGGAGTACAGGGAAAGACATGGAGACTGTGTAAATCGTTGCAATAAAGTTGCTCTCCTCAATGCGCACAGCATTTGCCACCGCTTCTCTGATAGATCGAACGGCTTGATTTCGGCAGCTTATTCGGACCGAGACGTAAACGTTTTCCCACGGGTGTTAAGTTCCTTAATGTTGGTTTCACTGCTGCGTGATGTTTGTGCTGCTAAGCTACCTTAGTCATTTAGTCATTACGAAAAACACCGACCCTGTTAATAATCAGCTGGACAGTTCCCTAGCTCCACTATAACAATAAGAGTTAGACCGGTTGTGACTCACAATTTTAAAGTGTCACAATTTTAACAAACGACAGTAACAAACAAAAAAAAGTCACAGTTTTAATTGTCTTGCTTGTAGAAAGGCTAATGACCAAACACATGGATGCACAAAAATATTTATCCAACTATACGAACTGATTTATTTCTGTTGACTGATTGTTTCTGTCATTAGAAACGGCGCAGCAATTGCAAGCCACATCCAGATGATTGCAGCACAGATTTCAAAGTAACCAATCTTACGGATGACCTACAGATATTTTCGAAGAATAATTTCTGATAATATGCTATGTATTTAAGAAAAAAACAGAGTCTTCTGCCGATTGACCAAATCGCGTAACATTATAGTCTTTGCGCATCACCAAAATTCTGACCGACATTGGCGGATTCTTACTTACATCGTGATTGTGCCACCGAAATCGACCAAATTGTCTGTAAATGCTCTTGTCTGTAAGGGGCGTAGACGAAAGCACACGACGTGAATGGGCGTTCCCTGCCATGCCTGTAAAGCCGCTCGCTTACTTACAGAGATCGCGTAAACTAGAGTTCTGATTGGCTGCCTGATCATTTAATTTAGATCGAGCGTGACTGGGGCCAATCAGAAAATTGCATAGGGTTCCGAGCAACTCATTAGCCTTAATTAGAGATGGCAAAGTCGCACCGCACCGACGGTGCACCGCGGTTTAGCCGGTGCGGTTCGGTGCGGTGTGGTAACGGTACGAAATAGTGCACCGCACCGTTCGCACCGGTTCCCAGAGCGCACCGAACCGTACAAACCGCGGTGCACCGTCGGTGCAGTCGGTTTATGGCGACCGCCTCGGCACTCCCATTCGTGGCATAGTTAGCCAGTATTCCCGAGTATTTTCAGAGCGTAAACCCTGAAAATTGGATGATTTTATCACCTATATACGCAATTGTTGCGGAGAACCCAGTGCTTGTGCTTCGATGTTTCAAAAATCTTGGTATTCCATGGATTTCCCAGAAGCAGAAACATAAAATCAGTGAATTGTGCTTCATAGTTTTGGAAGTCGCAGTTTTTTCGGTGCACCGACGGTGCACCGCGGTTCACTGGTAATGCGCCCAGCACCGGTGTCTGAGCGGAACCGGTCGGAACGGTGCGGTTCGCGAAGCTAACCGCACCGCGCACCGCACCGACACGCACCGGTAACACCGTTGCCATCTCTACTCACCATTGAGTAGCACCTCGGTTTCCCAGTTTTTTTTGTCTTTATGCGCGGTTCGTCCCTGCACATATACAGTCTCCGATACTGTGCGCATAACTGATAACAAATCATAAAACAACTGTGAATCCCAGTAATCGGAAATGCAGAATCCGATACCAGCTAATCTTACCATCTGTTTGTAGTTTTCAATTTATAAATAGTATGCAGTTCGGCATTGACGTATGTACAATGCATAGATATAATGGGTGGAAAAAATAATTTCATAATGTTGCAGGCACCGGGAAAACGCGCGTGATTCTGGAAATTCTTTCCCAATTAACCGTTAAATCCACTTCCGGGCGTGTCCTTGTATGCGGCTACAACGACGCCTCCACATTGCGTTTAATCGAAGCCTTCCTGGACAGTGACTACCGAAAAATCTCCCCCGAATCATTTCCATCTTACGTCTTCTTGACATCCAGCAAATACACCGAGGACATTCCATCCCCGATCCGCTACAGCACCCACACGTTCGACAGCATCGGGGATTCGATCCGCAGTCGGCTGATTTTCTCGTCCGTGGAAGCCGTCATGAAGATCATGGATTTGTACGGAAAACGGTTTGATCTCATCACGCATGTTATCATCGATGATGCCGGAATGTTAACTGAACCGGAGACACTGGTCCCGATTTCCATGATGGGCGGTACCAAATCGGGGAAGGTCTTGCTGATTGGCGATCCACACCAGATGCTACCGGAGGTCGGGTCGGATGTGGCCAAAAAAGTGGGACTGCAGGTGAAAAGTTCAAACAAACTCGTTTAGAACCACCTTGAATGTTGTTGTTGTAGAACTCATTGCTTTATCGCTTGCTGAATCATTACGCTGCAACCGGTCAAGAGGACAATCTGGTGACCACTTTATCGACCAATTACCGTAATGTGCCTCCGATTTTATTCACTCCGAGTGAAATATTCTGGGATGATGGTGTCCAGTTTAAAGCGGAACAAGAAAAAAGGTGAACTTACATATTATAATGTCACAATGAACTGCATACTGCAGTAAATCTTGCGATATCGATGGTATAAGTATTTTCTTATCTGTGAACTTTTACGCTTGTAGGGTTATGCAGCTGGTCCACCCGATTTGTTTCCACTCAATCGGCGGTTTGCAAGTCGTCGATTCAGATACCGGCTCATGCTATAATTCCAAAGAAGCGGAAGTACTTGTTGAACACTGGAGAAAGCTTTATTTGGATGGTATACAGGCCGACCGTGCAGCAATCATCACACCCTTTATGGAACAGGTAAGCAGACATTTAAAGCCTATCGGATTTGTGTGTATCGATCCTTGAATGCAGAAAAGAAGAACATTGTTTCTAGGTCCGCTGCATCGAAAGCATGTTGAAATCCAAGCTGCCTCATTTCCACCACCCAAAGGTCGGCCTTCCTTCCCAGTTCATCAACGACGAGAAGGACTTCGTTCTCGTCAGTTGTCTGGAGTCGGCTTCGCGTTGGGATGCCCAGTTGTCGCCTGCAGGTGTCGGGTTCATCAACGCACCCGAAACGAGCTACATGGTTTTATCGCGCGCCAAGCAGCATGTCTTTGTAGTAGGAGATGCAGAGTTTTTGTCACAGGTGAGCTTTTATATAAGGCATTGCACCGGCACGTAACAAACCTGATGATTTAACGGTTATTTTCAGGCGGACTGGTTCTGGAATCGCTTCACCGACTTATGCAAACGCTCACACTTTTTGCAGCCGTAAACAGATGTTGTCTGTTTGTTTGTGCTTTTTGTTTTGCGTGCTATTTGAAAAATGACGTGTGTGTTTACGAGTGCACATATCGACGTGCACGAGAAGATTTGTCACTAATAATTTGTAAGGCACACTGTCGACTAGTTTTGATCCGGTGTGATGTTAAAAACTGCTATGTAGTGTGCTGTGTAGAAGTACATCAATTTCGTAAAGTTGGATTTTCTGATTTACTGATAAAATATCATTTCTGATAATGAAGCACTGCGTGATAATGATGGCTGGTTTCTTTAGATGCATTGTTTGTGCTTTCATGCCTGGTAAAGTTTTTTAAAGAAGTCGCTCGCTGCAAAGTTATCGATCGCAGTAATTTTCCACATACGATACGTACCCGAAACTGGGCGCGAAAACAACATCGCTTTTGATATCTGTACATACCACCACATTACGTGTCATTACATAGTAGCCAACGGCCACATATGGGCGTCCGCCCTGGCTATAACAGTGTGATAACAGTGGCCGATAATTTCTGGCGACCAATCAAATTCGCTCTCATGACTCATCTGACCACTGCAGCTTTGCAACTCCACCTCGCGCTGCTCTACACACTATCCACTCATGCAGATGTCAAGAGACGCAAGACTTTTTCTTGTAGATGCAGTTCTCCAGGTGTTTGTTGGATCAGATCGGTCCTCATGATGTTTAGGATGTTTCCTTGAGATGTACTAGACTACGCCAGGCCTGTTAGTGCTACATCTCCTGAGATAAACAGACAGTTGGTAACCAGCGGCTATTAAATGGAGCGGGAAGACCGAGAAAGACAGAGACATTCCGTGACGGATCCGTCAGGCGCACGGAAAATGTATTCCCGCGATATTCTGCTACAGATTGAACAGCGGGGCCACACGTTCTCCCGCGAGGTGGCATTACGCTTGAATGATATCATCAAAAGCGGTACTCCGGGCGCCGGTGGAGGCGGTGGACTCTGGGTAAGATTACAGGAAATTTTGAGTTTGTCGATGCGGGAATCGCTGTTTACCACGCTGCACTTTTGAACTGGTTTTCTTCTTTTTGAACTAATTACGTTTGGTTAATGGTTGTTTTCGGGTTATAGCCGAATCAGATGCATTACGGAGATGAAGTCATTCCAGCCAGTGAGAATGCGTGGAAGCCGAGCAAGAATAAACCTCTCGATGAGAATGAGGTACGTTGTAGTCTGGAGTGGTCAGCACATGTTTTCCCATGGTGTAGGATGTTGTCGTTGCAGAAAGTTCTCTTCGATGTGCGAGCCCTGTTGAATAAGCTGACCCCCACCAACTATGACAAGCTGATACAGAGCATGACTGACGAGATACCTTTTCACAATACCCCGGAGCGTCTGCAAGCCACAGTGGGATTGATTTTCGATAAGGTACGGAAATGGCATCTATCGGATTAGTGTGTAGGAACGCAATTTCGATTGCAGAACAGTGTTTGACGCTGATGTTTGCAACTTCCAATGTTAAGCACACAGTATTTTGATAGTATTTACGGTAACTGTTCCCCAATGATGGTCATTGAGTAACGGTTAATATGTTACCGGACATTTCTGTTCTACAGTCAGTTTGGACTGATTTTCTTGTAGGTATTGGAAGAGCCAAACTATGCCGACTACACAGAGCTTTACGCCAAAATGTGCCGAGATTTGAATAAAACGGAGGCGAAGGACGCTAAGGGCGAAGTAGTCAAATTCCGCACTGTTCTGCTGCAGCAGACGCAAAGGTACTTTGAGAAGACGCAGAACGAAGAAGAGGAAGCGGAACTAGAAAAGAACGAAGGCGACCCGAAGGCACTACAGCCGGAGAAGCGCGTCAACGCGAAACGCCACTATCTGGGCATTATTCGGCAAGTTGGCTGCAAATGTACGTTTCGGAAGCTTGTTTTTATGAAGCGCATCTTTGCAGGTTCATCTCCGAGTTGTACAAGGTAGAACTGTTGACGGATCGCGTTATTCTCATGTGCTTCCAGAAACTCTTGCCCAAGAAAGCTAATTTTGAAGATGCTGATGAGGTGAAACTGGAATGTCTGTGTAAACTGCTACAGACTTGCGCGAAACTGATCAAGGACCAGGTACGCACAGATGTTTTTGTGGTGGTATACGGAGATTTTATCGGCAACAGTATGTCAAAAATGATGAACTGAGTAAAAGTATATTGAATCCGTATCAGGTGAAGTTGGCAACAAGGCATCTTTTTTTGTAGCTGACGGTGAACCTTATCTTCGAACAACTACAGAAAATGATCGACAGGAAAGTTTCCACGTCGCGAATCCGTTTTATGATGGAAGATACGATCGATTTGAAGAATAACAATTATACGCCGCAAAAGACCGTCCAGGCACGGCCCACAACCATCGAGGAAGTACATGCAGCGTACCATAATGAGAAGCAGAAAGTGCGGCAGGCCGGTCACGGTTCAGTTCAGGTGCCGACACGGGGCGCGTTGGCAGGAGGACGTGGTGGGATGATGCGCCAGACTGGACGGGTAGCGTCCAGTTTTAGATCGGCGCCTGGTGATCTATCGGCCATGGGCCTCATCGGCATGATGGTACCTCATAATCATCGACGTGATCCACATCCGCCTATGCCATCCATGGAAACTGGAACAAAGAAGCTAAAGGTAAGAGATGGTACGGGTAATTTGGTGCTTTCCGATTGCTGAGACAAAGCATTCTATGCGCCTGTTTTAATGTTTTGGCATGTAGCTCTGAACGTTTCTTGGTTGTTTTTTGTTTGTTGAGTTTTTTAATTTCTTTGGACCATGGCGCATGGTGGAAGTTATTACTTGCACTTCGAACAAATTGAATTATGCCGAACATCTGGTACTGAGAAAAAAATGTTATTGCCTGCATTGATTTGGCTAACAGTGCTTCATATGTACGGTAGAAGAAAGTCAACAGTATGTCGCGCCGTAGGTTTTCTGTTGTGCATGATCCACTTGTTTTGCTTTTTTCTCCAGAATACGACGCTTGTCGCTGAAGAACGCTGGGGCGCGCCGTTAGCGTCGGGAACCAAGGCTCGCTCCGTTGCTAACCCGCCGTGTTATTTACCGGCACAAGAAGACCTGGAAGTGGATTGTGATGCTGTGGATGAGCCGGTCTGTAATATGCGGGCGCGGGCTTCGTGTTCTGACGAGCAGGCTAGTGGGGTAAGTATTGCCGACATATTACTGTAGTTTATAATTATTCAAAAGCATCCTGTGCAGCAGAGCAGGGAACTATTCGTTAATTGTTGTTGTGAGAACGTAAGAAATTAATTTCGCAGTAACCTAACTGGAATATAACAGTTCGGTAGCACAAATACCTAACGGCACAGAAGGAAGAAACCCAAGCAAAGAAAGTGTACTGATCACGGATTTTTGAAAAGCCGGCATATTTATCCGCCAGCCGTTTTTAAATGTACTCCGCTCGGGAACAGCAGCTACATTTAAACGTTATGGTCAAAATCGGAAACGAACTCCTATCTTGAACTGAAGACGCATGTTAAGCAGAGGTCATCGATTTTGGTTCAGTTAACGAGGTAACACTGTGGGTGCTTCGGTTTGAGTTTTCTTGCTGTCCGAATGTGTAGATAACGCTAACCGACTGATGCGATGAGGTACGATCGCGATTCACAAGCACCCGCGATCTACTCGAGTTAGAACTGTCAATTCATTCACTAGAGCGTCTTCGAAACTATGAACCAACAGCTCGACATTTTTCTGAATCTTTTTTCGTTAGCTACCGTTCTACAAAAAAGCTTTACAGCACGTTATTAGAACTACATTCTAGAAGTACAAATTTCACACATTTACGAAAATGTGCTACTGCATTCGACCTTTTTTGTTTGTACGTAATGGACAACCTGATATCTGCAGATAGTTAGTTAACTAATTAGTTAGTCGTTGACTGAATCGCTTAAATTCGAGTGTGTGCTGTACATATGATCAACATCGTTTCTTTACAGATGGCACCTGTTGAAGTGGAGGGATTGCTGAACATTCGAGATTTGATCAATGAATTAACGCTGCGGAATTATCGTACCACAGCGCGCAGCATACTGCAGTGGGCTCCGCTTTTAAGAACGCCGGAATCCTGGTCCGCCATAGCAGCATTAATTTTGACAAAGGTCTGTAAGATGTACAATGATCGTCTGCCGTTCTCGGTAGCGCTTGACCGCTGGTTTATTGCAGGCAATGGAACAATCTCTACTGGATCGCCCATGTTTATGCTGTGCGGAACTGTGTCGCGAGTTGATCAGTACCGCGACTGAGGATGGCGATTTTCGGTTTTTTCTAATTCACCAGACGACAGAATATATTGATGGAATCATTAACCAGAAAGTGGCAATGGAGGAAGCCGAAGGATACTGTGATGATTCGGAAGAGTTGCAAAGAAAGAAGACCAGGATCAGACGAGATCACTCAAATGCTGTTGGGTAAATCGCATAAAAATCTGTCAGCAACCAAGCTGGTCCAAGTCGGTTATGGTGTGTTTGTACTTTCAGTTTCATATCCGAGTTGCACAAGGCAGGCGTGCTAACGAACAGTGACCACCTCAGCGATTTTGCAAGCAGTGTCGCTAATCATCCAATGAGATCTAAAACGAATGAATCTCCGGAATTACAGGTAAGATACGATGAAATCACTGAATTGCGTAAAAATATGTAGTACCTTATTATATCTGCAATTTCTTGATGGTAAATCTTGAAAAGGAGGAACAGAAAATCTGGCAGGCCGATCGTGATCAAGTTCAGCTGCCCCGATATGTCCAGATACCGGAACGGGGCGGTATGGCACGGCGTGGAGGGATGATGATGCCCCAGACGGGAAGGGAAATGCCCAAACCCAACTCGGCGTCTACTGCTCTGCCGGCCATGGGCGGTGTACCACCCCGGCTTGTTGGACGCCCGGCTACACCATCCACTGAAACTGGAAAGAAGAAGTTAATTGGATTACTGGTAAATTGGTAACGCACCGTGTAGAGGATGACTTTGTAGTTGTGTGCAGTCGATTACTGTGCCATGTGCACTAGTATTTGACAAACGGTTTTCGTACTAGTTTTTGCCTGGACCCTAGTGAAAGTTGCTTACTCTTGTAATTCGAATAAGTTGCTTTGTGCCAAATATTTGATACTGAGAAAAATTTATTACCGATGCCTGTACTGACTCGCTGAGACGCTTGGCGCAGTATGCATGATGAAAAGTTAACGACATGCCGAAGGTGTGCTGTGTATAATCCGTCTGCTAATCTTTAATTTGCAGGATCATGCTGCTGTCGGACCGCAGCGCGCACAGTGGGGTAGCCAG
>JAQGAU010005194.1:0-10557 GCA_034698045.1 Paramacrobiotus richtersi
GGATTGTTGGCGCTCGTTTGTCCGACTGTTTAGTCGTTTTAGCAGTTAATGGCCGGCCAGAAGCGATTTCCACGTATTATCTGTACTTACTCACACACTTGTAATTGCTTACGGTTATTTTGTTTAGCATGCACTGCTATTTTTTTGTTATACTGATATTTATTACAGATTTCCCGTTTTTTTATTGCTATTATTAGCGTTTAGTTTAGTAGACGATGACAAACGCTGGTTCAACCTGGTTTCGTTTTTTTACTGTTGTAGACCTTATTGGGCGGACAACGTGTAGCAGTCGTGAGTACACGTGGAGGTTGCCCAAAGCATTGCCTTTATTTAAGTTTGGGTATAACGGCCTCAGGTCGATTGCTGGAAGTCCTTTTGAACCTACCGGTGGTTTAAGACGCTTTTTGACATTTTCGGATGTTATGCGGTTATACAGTGTACGTATATCTGTATTTGTACTGGACTGCTAATCCACAAAATTTATGACTCCTGTCTCTGCTGTGGGAATCCACGCATACGCTTTCGCCATGAAGTCCAGGTAGCAATTAAGTAGATCTTTAGTTACTGATATCAGGTCGCCATAGTCTTTTATGCACTTCCTTCGGTTGGGTCATTTAGCGCCTGCCAACAGCGAGTGACTATGTACTTAATGTGCCTATGTACTTTACTCAGCTATGTACTTAATGTCCTGGATTTGTTTTGGCAATCTTCGTGATAGAAACCGATCCGCATGACCCATTGGTTGTAAGGTTTGCCGCCAAATTCGCAAAAATACCTAGGAAAGTATCAAGGCCATCTGCATTCTGAAATGATTTGAGCGCTGGCCTTTTGCAATATCGCATATAACTGGCCTACACAGAACTCCCGGTCTCCTGGTTTGCGTCGACTCGGAGCTCCCGCTTTACGTCGACTTCGCTCAATGTCGAGAAATGTCGATGTCTGGTAGAGACGCGTCAGGTTTTCTGTGCTCATAGCCCATATTATTTGTGTTACTCGTGCCCACACCACTGGGGCAACTTCTAGGCAAAACAAGGATAACACGTCACTACAGAAAACTGCACGACCACTAATCCATACCAAACCCAGGTGCTTTCTCATAACAAAGTATCTGCGTTTTTCTTGGTCTAATGTTTGAACTACTCTGACCATTGGATACTGCGCCACGACCGGAGAAAATTTTAGATGGGTTTCAAGCGGAAGTTGTTTGTGTGCGAAGAATAACTCTGCTTAACGGCACATAAAAAAACAAATAAATCCTAAATTCTCTTTGAGCCTCATCGTGTCTAGTACAGGATTGTATGTAACCGAATGGGGGCGAAGCGTTAAGAGCTACAAACAAGGGTCGCAGGCGGATTATAATCTAATGTCAATGTCGCTACTTGAACGAACGTCTAGCAAGTGAGCAGCTTCCTCAACGCTCCTCTCCACTCCCTGGACGCGAAAAGAAAAATCATGGGATCGAGCAGCGCATCCAGAAAATATACAACCGTACACGGTGTCATGACGCTCTCCAAGAACAATCCCCGGAAATACACCAGAGTGTACGCCGTGTTGACGGGTGTCCAGCAGACGACGGCCACCATCACCAGGCCGGTTAACACGGCGAAATGCGGCCGTGGATTGTATGGGCGTTTGGAGTCCGTGCGGGAGCGATTGACGCCCGACTGACTGCTCTGGCGCTGAGAGGACCGACGGCCTGGAAACACGTTAGTCTATAAGTTGTTATTATTTATTATTATTATTATTATTACAACACAAGAGCAGACAACCCGTTAGGGGCTTCCAGTCTAGTCGAAAGTAAGGCTAATCTATAAAAAACACCACATCACGACTGATCAACAGTTCTGAACATAAACCTGAACACGGTCACGGACCCAGCAGACAGAATCTTTTCATTAAATTTGAGAATTTTCTCTAGTAAATCTTACAGGTTACAGTAGCCAGGGTCGCGTACCGCCCTACGGGTTGCAGTGCCGCTATTTACGAATCGGTCGACTATCTGCAGCACAGACTGCATGGAATGTGTGACGCACAGCAGTTCCTGTTGGTGACCTTTGACTAATGGCAACTGAACGTAACTTACAGTGTATGAAAAACTGATTTGGACGGTTTGCGCAGTATCAGGTGGAACTTAACAGACACTGCATTTCCGTTTATCCTAGGTTGTATCATCTTACAACGACAGAACGCCTTACCGAGATTCGCTTGCCCTGAACTACCGCTCAGACCGGATGCGGGCTGGATCTTGTGGTGGACGTTTTTTCGAACCTTGACAAAAATGATCGGATACAAGACCAGTACGAGAAACTCCGGGACCAAGAACAGTGCCACGTAGGTCGGGCTTGCCCAGATCAGCTCGTTAGGGTAGCTGGGAATACAGATGGGAATCCCATCCGATTGTGAGTAGTGGATAATATGGATGACAAAACCCGGTAGCGTCCATAGATGGATGTACACCAACGTCGCTATTACCAATATAAGTGCAACTTTTCGGCTGTGATGCAGGCGGTAATGGGTGGGAAACACGACCGCCCAAAGCCGGTTGATGCAAATAAGAACGTGCACGTGGTAGGAGAAGGACAGGAAGGCCCAGCAGGTGTACAGAATAAAGATGCAGTATTCCTGCCCAAACGGCCAAGTTATGCCTAAAAAAAGGTCACTGTGTAGAAGGGAGGTGTGGAAATACACCAGTCAAAGTTTTAATGGATGTTACAGAGGCAGAAACTGATGGTATGTAATAGGTAGCACATGCAATTGTATGCATCCATGTTTTTTATTAAGCCCATACATGGCACAACAAATTCCAAACATCAGTTAAAAGATTTGTCCGAATTCCTTCAAGTATTGTGGTTATACGGTATCTATCCATATTCGTGATATTGTTGTGTAATCGCATTACCAAAACATAATAAACAGAAAACGCCGGAAACAGTGCGTCATGTTCCGCACACAGATGCCGCTCGGGCTGATCGAATTACTGAAAAGATCTCTTCTAAACTGGCCGATGGTGGCGCCGTTCCTAGAAGCGCCATGCTGTTTGCCCGCTGCCGCTCAATACTGATGCGCTGATAGATGTGCTCTTTCGTTCCTTTCTCTCTTGTTTCTTGGCCTATCTTCGAGGACAATCCGCACATCAATCGGCGTGCTTCAGGACCCCACGGCCCCATCGTTTCGAAGGCCCATGGGACGCAAGGGTATTGGTGCACTATGCTTTGATATTTGGTGACCTTTGCCTGCTCGGCCTGTAGTGCCGCTGCTTCCGCTCTCATGGATGTTGCCGGTAGATACAGTAAGTCGAGGCAACCGTGCATCGTCGGGTTGCATCCCAGGTTAACATTTTCCCTGCTCACAGGGCGCTAGCATAGCGCCGTCCGGACGCTTTCCGTCGATTCTGGAAATGCCCGGGAGTTCCAGTTCTGTTTCGTATCCGGCAGAAGCGAACGTATGCTTGTCAATGCTGTTTGGTGTGTCCAGATTAGCAGGCAAAGGAACAGTAGCTCAAAACCAAGCTAACTTTACCGCGCATCATTTGCATGCCCAGAAGGTGGAATACCGAAGTTTTCGGCAACGGCCATGAAAAGTACACAAAAAATAGTCCATGCATCGCACAAGTACATATCTGCATTCGTTGTCAAATAATACAAACAGAATGCTCAGGAAATGTACCTAAGATCGAGTTTAATTATTGTACTCTATTTCATTGATACCGGGGTTCCTAAGATTAACAACCTAACATTATAACGCTATATTATAACATTAAGGTTTTATTATGTTATTGACACAATTGTAAAGTTTGTGAATAAAAAAGTTAGTACCTAACATTGCTTCGAACTTATACTGCACGGAAGCCGCTCGCACGTAATTTAGAAAAAATTGCATTGTTTGGTCTACGGCAAAGAGAGAAACTCTGCAATTATCTTTCTTAACTACTAGCCAGCGGTTTCGATCATACGGATACGTACCTAACAGAGAAATGATGCTATCAATGTGTAAGGTCAGCGTCTGGGCGATATCTCCCGTCGCTAGGCTGACAATGTAAACGGCGAACGGAGTCCGTAGACGGCCGAATTTGGCATACACGATGATCAGCAGTACATTCGCTACAAGAGTCGTTACAGTGATGGGCACCATTATCCAGGCTGCATAGGCTGTAGCCAGCCGATCCGCCGGCGCCGAAACAGTCCCATTGGCCATAAATACTACGCTTCGGTTATCCATTTTTCAGAATGAGTAACTGAGATTTGCAATTAAAGCCGACAATCTGTGCACAAATGTCTTTATATTATCATGCTACCCGGTCTGACGCTGTTGTTTGCCAATCGTCCTTTTGTCGGTCATTTTGGGAGCATAGTAACCCAGACCTGGGAATTAACGTTTCTACGCCACAGCCTGATGTTTACAACAGGTCAGATACCAGGAGACTTCAGGTGTCTTTGTTTCGGGTCATTTTGATGAGTGTTTATCAGCGCGATGGTTGTTATTCCGGGAATTGTTTGAACAGGTTAAAGAGAACTGAGAAACTATGGCAACATTACTATCGACCCAAAACAAGCAAATTCTAAAGACTATGCTTTATACAGGATTACAAATATTCCCGCCAGGCAAGGCTGTTATTTTTATTCCCGGAAATGAGTCAATGAAAATAATGGGGAGACCTTTCGCCCGTGCCGCACGCGATTGCTGCTTTGAACATTTTACATTAGCAGAGAAGATTATCCTTTAATATAACAATTTTGTAGAGTAAAGCCGAAAGAAAAACATGTACACGAATGACGTAGTTTGTTGTATAAGATATGATCGGATGAATGGTTTAGGCCAAAAGAAGACACTACACTGAGCTGAGCGGACAATATGAATTCGTACCCTTAGCTTTTCAGACGTTCGGTACCTGGGGTGATGATGTTGTTGATTTTTTACGCCATCTTGGGCGTCAGTTGCGTGTTGTTAAAGAAGACCTACGGTCGTCTTCGTTTTGGTACCAAGGTGTTAGCATTGAACTGCAGATTGGAAACGCTTTGTGTATAATAGGTACTTTTAGGCATAGTGACGGTTAGTTTTTATTAACACGTCTGGTGTTGACAAATAAGTGGACAGCTAAGTCATAAATTGTTGTCATAATGTTTAGGCATTATTGCGTTCTTGGTATAAGATAACACTTCCAGCATGTCCGACACAAATTATGTTTCACAGTACATTTTTTTTATGAAATCATTTATGTCATGAAACAAGTAAGCACAAAACAATGGGACTCCCCCAATGACTCAAAAACGTTCCATATACGCAGCAAAACAAGCTTTTGTGGTGGATGAGAGCGGTATTGTTAGCGTTTAAAAAGCCTCATGAATCCTTCTCGCCATTCCTTTGACGCAAATGGATAGATGAGTGGGTTCAACAGCCCATCGAGATAAAAGATCAGCGTGCAAGGCGCCAGCATCTGGAAGCCGACCATCGACTGAAACATGATCAGCAGGTACGCCACATTCAGCGGTGTCCAACACAACACCGCCCCGATCACCAACGCTGTCAGAATGGCGAAATGCCGGCGCGGATTGATCGGTCGTCCTCTGGTGCGTTGTCGTCTTCTTTCGGTGATGTCCGGTTCGGTACCGCTTTTGGTGGTCAACATGGAATCGTTTGTGATGCCACTGCGCTGCTTTGCGGCGGATTTTAAGCTGTACGAGCCGGATGCTGGATGCGCGCCCACTAAACCCCAGAAACAGTTAATTCTGTCGTAGTTGGGATAAACGACTACAGAATAGTATATCATCATAGCTTTCTGATAAATATGCTGTGATCTTTAGGCAAGTGGGAAATAAATTTACGATCTTGCGAAAATTGTATGTTTTATTTGAAAAAACTGATACTTTCTTTACTGCCTCCTAATGGATAACTTTAAAGACTATACCAATTATTACTATACTATGATGTTCAGAAAATACTATAAAGCAACGCAGGCGAACTCTAAGAGCATTCACAGCTGAACTTATCTCGCCGAATCCTGTTACTGTGAACTTAATTTAAGCGAGCCGAGTTTCGGTTGTCTACAGTTCGTCGTTCAACGTTCTTTACCTGAACCGCTGCGGATTTTATTGCGAAGCTTGCGGTTGACCTTTACAAAAATGACCGGATACATTAGCACAATCAGCAGCTCCGGAACAAAATACAGTGCAAAATCGGCCGTATGCGCCCAGGAATGTTGTTCCGGATAATCCGGCACACAGACAAACGCCCCATCCCCCGCGGAATAGTACAGCACATGAATGGCAAATCCCGGCAGGACCCAAAGGTTAATGTACATAACTAACCCCAAAACACACCAAACCGCGACCTTTTGGTTATGATACAACCGGTAATGATTGGGCAACACCACGGCCCACAAACGATTCGCACAGATCAGTACATGCATATGGAAACAAAATGCGACCAAGGCCCAGCTTAAATACAGCGCTAGAATGCACAGGGACCAGCCGAAAGGCCAACGGATACCGAGCAAAATCACCGTGCTGTGAATGCACAATGTAAAGCTCTGCAAGAGATCGCCACTGGCTAGACTGACAATGTAGACGGCGAACGGGGTGCGGATGCCGGGAAAGCGAATGTAGACGGTGATGAGGAGGAGGTTGGCGATTAGCGTGGCAAAGGTCAACGGGACCATGATCCAGCCGGCGATGGATGTGTCCGGTGGATGGGGATGGAAGGGAATTGTCATGTTTGCGGGATTAGAGTTATTCAACATTCTAAGGCTGTTTATCACTTTAGTGTGGATGAGATGGGACTATCATACGAACAGCGACTAAATCTAAAAAAATATAGTTACTGAAATCTGCCCAGATAAATGCAGCGACACCAGCTTCTGATCAGGTTGGGTCCTCCTTAGAGAGTCAGTTGTAACACTGTATGAAATCCTTGATCAGCCAACATTTTAGCCACCTTTATGTTAGAGGGAGTGACCCAGGAAGTCCATTACCGTCTTCTTTACTGGCTGGCTCCAGAATAAAGACAATAACCGTTATTTGCACTTCGCTGCGTTGCGCCATGTTAAAAGCATAATATCATAAGGCCAGCGGCGTTTTTCTGTTAACTAATGGGATTTCCCGCTAGAGCGGTGCAAGAACATTCTATCCATTACTTAATGGGTCCGAACAAATGGTTGAAGCGAAATGTACATACTGCTCAGAAGACTAGAGCTTCATTTTTAAGGGATCACCGTTACACAAGTGAGCCTACACTGTACACCGTATTCGCGAAAGGTCTGCACCAGTAAGCAGCCTAATTTGGGAGTTATTTATAAGTTGGTAACCTTTGACTGCCTTTGACTACCAGCGTGACGGGATGTAAACGGGATGTTTACATCCCACCACGGTACCATGAAGATTGAGCTGCTTGTATCAAGAAGGGAAAGTTTGTACTGTAAGTTTTCAAACAAGAAACACAAGAATAGGCTTCGGTAAGAAATTGGTAGGAACGCGTATACGGTACACTGTTATTACCGACAATCACCGAAAATGTAAACTTACGACTTTAGCGCCATGGCAAGCGGATACTTACAGATGGGCTTATTGTGGAAATAATCAGATAACTGTCAAAATTGTGACCATAATGAGATTTTTTTGGTTCTTTCTTCGCCTTCATCCATGAATGAATGTAGGCCTGTTCGGCTAATGCAGACTGCAACGCCAGCTATTTTAAAATTTAAGAAAGCAGTAATAAGCTCTGTGCTGGATCTGTGTCTGTTTTCAAGTTTATGCTCAGAACTGTCGATCTGTCGTAGTGTGGTATTTTTATACGCTAGTATTCGTTGCGACCAGACTTGAAGTCCCAAATGGGTTGTCTGCTCTTGTGTTGTAATAATAATAATAATAATAATGCACAGTGGCACTAGATTTCTGCTGGTGATTGGATACTTATTAATTTTTATAATTACGTTCAGCTATATGGCCTGATGAAAAAAGGAAGAACAGTGACCAGTGCTTCACATTTCCGCGCGTACCGCAAGCCTGCATGTTTCTGATTGATCGCGCGGCAAAGATATATGTGGAAAAGTTGGAAAAGGTTGACTCGCTAAATATATGCAATTAAGATATTTCGAAATATTTTATTATGTGCGAAACATGTTTCGTCCTCTCACTCCGGATAGATATTGCGTCGGAAACTATCCAAAAGGCCCTCTCTCTTTTCACAGATATTCTCACGGAGCGTATATCTATGCGCACATGTTGAAGTGAGAGTTAACCGTTACGCACAGGATGAAACACATTTCTGTAGGTGTCTAACATCGCTGTACATCAGGGTGGTTGCCTTTGGATACGAAAGTGAATGGCTACCAACGGATAGACGACGAGCTTGTTTGTAGTGAGTATGTGCCCAACCGGAAACTACGTCGTAAGCTGGTATGGCTCCAAATGGTAATAGACTCAACAGCCATGGGATTCGCTGATAGCGGGGAACGCATTATCCTGTCTCGACAGCGACAGCCTAATGATTTATCACGACATTGTACACCTTAATTTCTGTGTTGCTCTCACGTCACGGATCTACAGCGTCATATTACAAAAAATATTAGATTGAGTCCAGCACGCTGCATCTACGCAAGCATTAATGATTTCTCTTGCTAGGGGCATTACATACGGTAAGTAGTTTCGGATAATTTAAGATACTGTATTAAATTTTCAACATAAAGGTACATGTGGTCCAGGCGGCTGAGTCATATCAGGTCGATCACATATCTGTAGGTCGCGATCCTAAATTTGTTTGCGTGCTTTAAAAACGGCATGATTCGTTACAATGCTTCGAATGCAGAAATCAATACGTGAGCAGTGCATGATGTACATCCTGTACGTACAACAACAATGCCCGTCTGAAAAACGTATGTTTGTTTCCTTCCTGTTTTATGGCCGAACTGGCCAGTGGATCGGTGATCTATAACGTACAGTAAACCTGGTGGAAATACGCAATAACTGGCCACAGTAGTATGCTGCCGCTTGTCGCATTATCCGGCTGCAAGGCCGAGAAAACCCGAGGTATGGATGCATACAACAGGCAAAAGCCGATTCGCTGAGCCATTATTACGTCAAAGCTGGATCTTTATGCATTTCTCTGTCAGCTTTCAGAGAGATTCATGTTAGATGGAGCTCCCCCCACTCGCCGATTTTAAGAAAACGACGACTTGAAGCTGAAAATCCCACGAAAAAGTACACGGTTATTACGACTTTGCCCTATAGCGCCGTTTGCGCATCTCGGCTGTATGGTGAACAGAATCATAAAAGTTTGCGCATAAAAGGGCCTTGCATGGAAGCTGTATAGACACCATCATCAAATCATCTAAATTCTCAATCACGCAAACGTGAAAGTAAACTTCGACTATTTTACAATGATTAGCCAGATGATTTTCTTCTTGGCAATACTCGCAGCCTTCCGTAAGTACTGTCACCTTCGTTATTTAAAAGTGTGTAAATAACACTGATTTGATTATGCAGCTGGTTATGGGGAAGGTACACTGTGTACGGGATTGGACACGTGTGGATGTTATAAAGGATGGTGTTGGGCCTACGCCAGCTGGGACCGCATGCTGAAAGGCGATCCCTGGTGCTATAGACAGAAGCTGGGTGTGGCGAGCGGACTGAGCCAGTGGGCTGCGTGCGGCGGTAGTGGGGATTGTCATCTTGAGATGACCTGTGGCAATAACAACCGGCACACGGGTGATGACCGATAGTAATTCGCGATGCGGCAAACTGTGTGTTGTGCTCACCGACGAATAAATACGGTATACAGATCGAGTCATCGAAGTCCATAAATTTTATTTACAACATGCCTCTTTTTTATGCAATGAATCATTTTGCGACGCTCAGGAAGTGCACTGTGCACTCAATTAAGAACTTATAGAGCATATTCCTAAATTTGTACAAATACATGAACACAAATAGTGTTACCCCGCGCAGTATGAAGCTGCATGAATTTACGCGAAGTTCTAATTTACGATAAACGATGTGCTTTAGTATTTTCGGAACGTTACGCGCGTTTTCACACAGCTGCGTGTAATACATCGATTCGATTCACCAGAAGATATGTCGTACTTTCGACCATAACGAACGTGCCATGTGTAGATTTCGGGTAACTGCTGTAAACAAAAGTTTACTACGCTAGTGTTCCACATTTCTACCACTGTCTTTAATGTTTATGAATGCGCATTTGTGCCATTTGCATAATTATGTGATTCGTCGGCTTTTCGGCGATATCTTCCAAAGCCATTCCGAAAGTCGCATTTAAAACGAAAGCAGCTGATGTTTAGAACTTCCATCCATGCGCTGGCTTCTACAACTGCTCAACTACTTTAATATTACGCCGGCTAGAAACAGAAACGATGCTTTCTTGAATGTTTAATCCATTCTCTATACAGTGCCGTATAACTATCACCATGTCACTCTCAAACCATCTACCATTTTCGCAAAGAAACCAGACCAGACAAGTTACAAAAGTACATTCCCCCGTCTCTGGAGAAACCGCATCAGTGTCAAGTTATCAGCTGGTTATCTGTCGGAATTGCTTAAGCGCGACGCG
>JAQGAU010005195.1:0-10555 GCA_034698045.1 Paramacrobiotus richtersi
ATTCCAAGATTTTTGCAGTGCTCCAGAATGGAACACGTAAGAACGCTTGTAGTGGTGGTGCTCTACTTGATTAAAACAAGATGATGCTGAGACGGTGTCCGAGTCCAATTTAGGCAAGCCACGATCAAATGCAATAAATTATTTGCAGTAAACTGGAAAACGAGTTGGTCAACTGCAAGGAGCTGGGACTGGTTTGTAATAAACAATGCTTTCAGTCAGGCTTGCGCCAGAAAGCCGTAAACAACCTGGGTCAACGCTGCGACATCACACAAGCCAACGCACTAGATTTGGTTTTCAATGGCTATCCAGTGGATACCATGAAAATGCATGGCAAGTAGAGATTCCTACTAGCAAAGGTCTTCCAACATTGAACCGGCATTCAAACTGAATTAATGCAAACTACGTAATGAATGTCTGTTGAAGCTCTGCAGCTATAAAGAATATCACCAAGCAAATAAAAACAAACTGGGTATTTGAAACTGCCAAGGGGAGTCTGTACAAAGTTGCTGTATTTTGACAATATTTACAAGACAACTGCAAAGCAGAGGAGGTCAGATGGCACCGTTCGAAAGACAAGTAAATTTTCTAGGGCATATGCAGTGCTCTCGAATGAACCGCTCATGAACACATGAAGAGGTGATACTCTACTTGAACTAAACCAAACGGCACTGGGACAAAGTCCTAGTTGGATCTAGGCAGGCCATAATCAAATGCAACAAAGTATTTGCGGTGAACAGGAAAACAAGTTGATCAAGTGCAATAAGCTAAGACTGATTTGTAAAAAACACGGCTTTAAATTAGTCTTGCGCTAGGAAGCCGGAAACAACCTGTGTCAACGCTGCGAATATCACACAAGCCAGAGCACTTGGTAAACTTTTTAACGGCTATCGAATTGATCGCATGAAAGTGCATGGCAAGTAGAGGTTCTTAATTGCGAAGGTCTTCCAAGATCGAACCAGCATTCGAGCTGAAATAATGCATCTACGTAATGAATGTCGCTTAGAGCTCTGCAGCTACCGAGGTACCCAGGAATTGGTCACATATGAACCCGTTTGGAAATCTTCATCACCATGAAGGAAGCTGTTCATGCGGTGACACCGTTTAGGTATTATTTCTGTTATGATTTTTTAATACATGATTTTATACGTACGAAATGAGTGAATGTACGGAGATCGCTGTTCCACGATGCGCTTTGTGACGCCGCTGTGCGATTGTGCCACTTGGTTCTGGATTATAGTCGTAGCTGAAATGAACGGTTCGAACAAAAACTATCTGCCGCCTGCCTTGCTTTTTACTATCCGGAATTTGCTTTGAATATTTAATGAATCTTAAACTAAATTTTAAATTAAGTCACTGAAGATTGAATCTACTACAAACAAAGTAGTGCCGTAGCTTGAACGACAAATATTGTAGTGTAGTAGCTTTTCGATGCATCCACGATGGGTGACTACGGTGATTCTGGCTGTTTGGTCTCCAGTAGCTTTGCTCCTCTAACATTTGTAAAGACTTAGGAAAAACTTTTTATATTATTGTCAACGTTGCTAGTGGTGTGCAAATCCAGAGGCGTTAATTTGCTATAATTGGATTGTTACAAATTACCCATTTCTGCTTGTTGACGACTGCGTTGAGATTCAAAGTTTCTAGTACGAAACTTCTGCACTCTGCTGGTGCGCGTATTTCGGTCACAGTCCCTGCTGCATGCAAATTTTGCAATCTTTCTGTAGTTCTTTACGCACTGTTTTATTATACGAACAACTATATTTAATGGCGATGGATGCTGCGTTGAAGAATTCCGAAAATGTGTATTTTTTTGCGTCTACAGGTAAGATTTGCTGACTGCTTTCCTAGCTACATCCAACGGTAAAGGGAAGTTTCACGATTAAAATTAAAATTTGTTAACATACAGAAATTTAGATAACGCAGCATGATCTTTGAAGGATTTCATAAATATCACCGTTATTGGAAATTTTCTGCGATATTTTGGTGCTGACGTAGAATGCTTGATGTTACAGACTCATGGGGAACCACGAGAAACCAGTTTGTAAAAGGCTGCAATACTGGAGTAGCGTTCTTGAAAGTGGACTTTCAAGCAGGGTTCCAGTTTGGAGTTACTATTTGGGCAACACGAGGAAGACCGGGATTTCCGCACACATCGTAAGTTTCACTTCATTCATTTTAAGGGTTCTTGTTCGTGTGGTACCCCTAATGTACAGAGCACGGGCGCGTCACAAGATTAGTTCTGGTTTTTGTGAGCAGTATTTTGGTTGCGTAATTAAGTCACCGTTATCATTATCTCAGTTTAAAAATAGTTGTTTGTTGTCCTCATATTTCCCAGAACTTACAGCGTTTACAGTTACTTTGCTTTTACCATCCAAACACAAGATTTTGAAGCTGCAGACATTGGTTTGTTGTTGTTAGATTATGGGGCAGCCTTTTGCTGGACCACAGTAGTGCAGTACTACTGCTAGTGCTGGCAAAGGTTGTACGGATATTATTTAAGAACATTTCAGCTGATTTACGTTTCGTGAAGAATATTTCTTTTTATGCATCTGATGCAGGTTGTTTTCCACACAAGAATTCGTGTACAGTAAAGGTACCTGTTTAAAGGAAGCCTGGATATAATGTTGGCCAAATAATGTCAGATCAAGCGACTTGTTTCTCATTGGTTTCAGTGAATCGGTACTGAATGTTGTCCGGACAAAAGGACTGCCAATGCTTACGCTGAATGCTTTAGCGGAAAGAATGGGAATAAGTTCTTTCGTGAACCTCTCCGGTCTGGCCGTTGCCTTTTTGTACGAGCGGCCGGGACATTTTCATGTCCCTAAAACATTCCAGGATTTTGTTACAGGTAAAAGTACGCGAGCCGATTGGCACATTGAGTCATTACAAGCCTCGACGAGGGCTTGATGTGCGCATGACACGGGAAGAATTAATTGTAATGAATGTTTATTTCTCGCTAAAAAAGTTTCACTTCATCTCGGTAGCGCTCGATAGGCGAGTAAGTTACAGTCGATACATGATTGACAAGAGTCACATGAAAAATGAAAAGAAGCCAGTATAGTGGAAACACATTTCTGGACGTCGGTCAAGTGCACAGCAGTGCTGTAACACGGAAGGTGAGGTGCAGTCACTGCCATGGTATGAAAATATAATTTGTATTCGTTTTAATAGTGTGAATTAGTTCCATTTGAACCCAGAACCACACTTGGTGGAACTGAGTCGAATTAAAATGTAAAATTAAGGTGTTACAAGCAACTGGAAGTATCGCAGTTCACAGTCATCGGAGTTCGGTTTATTTTCTGTTCAGATCCGTCCTAGTCTACCCTAGTATAATTATAATTATAAAACAATGATATTAAACGGCTCTTTTGCAGCGTTCTTGGAAAACCGAAGGAAGCTCACACAAGTTAAAGATACACTAGAGCACGGGCGCTGCGCGTGTCGATAAGCAAGTGTGAGTTGGAAATGTGGATAAGACCAAAATCAGCTCTGCGTGTATGAAGAGCAAAGCGGTCCATGCTGTCGACATTTCCCCGCCCCCAATCCGTCTGATTATGTTAGCGAGTTTATTAGCTGTCAATGCCTGTCATTCATGCATTTTGGTTATCGGTTGAATTTTTCTTTTATTCCAAATTTTGTAATGAATAAATAACAGCCAAACACACTTAATAACAGTCGGACGACTAGGGGGCGGGGACTTGTCGACAGTATGGACCACGTTGCTCTTCATACACGCAAAGCTGATTTGGTCTTATCCACATTTCCAACTCACACTTGCTTATCCACACGCGCAGCGCCCGTGCTCTACTGCTTGAGAAATGCGGCTCGATATCACCCAATCAGAATCCGCTGAGCAAAGAGACAGTCCTATATCAGCTATATGCAGTAAGTACAGCTCGTCGTTGACCGAATAATGCTTTAAGGCAGAACACAGCTGCATTCTACAAAGAATATTACGGTACATACAACCGGGACAATAGCACCATTAAGTGCAGTTCGATTGATGGGCAAAGGTTACTGCGTAACCTGCGTATTATTGGCAGCGCTATAGCTTACAGGCAGCAGTGGTTACGCCTCCAGCCCCTTAGCCAGTGGTCAAGCATCAGGAATTGCAGGCGCCCGATAAGCGGTATAAAAACCACTGCCGCCAGCGTTTTCAGTACGCATTTGCTTTTAGATTCTCCAGCTGCCAATAATCAGGTGTAGTTTATCTACTTACTGGTTCGGTAGCAAGTTGATGTCTTGTTGATTACAACCTACAGTTTTTGCGCAATGTCCTTTTGGCTCGTCTGTATGAGCACCACCACCTTGATTCCCCTACCCCACCGGAAGCCAGCGCTGTTACAACGCTTGAGGATCTTCAAGAGGCACTTGATCTTGCTGACGAAACCATCGAGCAACTGCAAACAGCCGGCTACTCTACCATCGCCAAACTGCTGAACTTGGGGAAATCAAAGCGCTTTCCCGACAATCTTATGTTTGTGGATCATCAGGCGGATCAAACTGCGTTGGAGGTGTATATCACCGAGGCACTTACCCCGCACACCCCGCCGCCACCGCCGCCGCCGATCGCGGACGCCCGAGAGGTCATCAACAACGTTCAAGCTGCACAACAACCGGATCGCCGTGCCGCACCATCACCTGCCGGCTCGGGACGCTCTACCCATCGTGACCGTAACCGTAACCGAAATCATCATTCTCGTGGCCGCAATGCTTCGGGTGAGTCATCACATACAGATTTTGCATCACGCTCGCGGTCTCGTTCAGACTCGCGAAATCGTTGCAAACTGTCTAGAAGCGCTCGTAAATTACCTCGGCCGCATGACCAAGCTTCGTATAAGGTTAATCCGAATGGTAAAAAACGGCGTCCGACCGCTACTGATATTAAATTTTCGGAATTTCTGGTATACAGCCTCAAGACCGCTGTACGCTTAGCGAGAACGGTATCGGGTGAATATCAGCAGTCTCTAGAAGAATATCTAGAATATCTCGAATTTCTGGCTGTACGTAATCGTGATTATGACGAAGATGCTGTACTGAAATTCGATGATGAATTTAGAAGAGCTGCTGATTTTGAAAAGTTTAATTTGTCTGCAGTACAGGAACGCGCTATGCTTTGCGATAAATTCTTTCATGCAAAGACTCGCCGCGCTGAAGACAATTTTAAATCGAACAAAAAGCAGCCCTTTCGCGGGCAGAAAAGTAGTCCACCAGTACGATACCGGCAACAATGCTGTTATCTTTGGCAAGACAACCGTTGTACCGCCAACACCTGCAGTGGTTATCCCAACGTGTGTGGTTTCTGCGCCGGCAACCATCAAGCCGTTAACTGCGCCAGAAATACCACACACAGGAATGGCGGCTCCTCTGCCACTTGAACAACAACATCTCGCCGCCGGCAGTCTTTTGTCATCTATCTCATACGGCGGCGAGAATATATTTGTTGACCAGGATCTTTCCCAGAGAAGCTCTCTTACCCGTCACATTAGTAACTGGTTGAGAGAACTGCGCTCTGACGAGGATGCTGTGTTCCTTTTGACTGGCATCGCACAGGGCTTTAAGCTTGTGCCTGATCTCAGTGCTGTTCAGCCAGCAGATTGCCAGAATTATGCTAGTGCTCTGAACCCAGATACAAAGTCTCTTCTTGATGAATTGTTCCGAGAAGAGCTTTCTCTGGGACGATTTAGTAAACAGAGCCATAAACCTATTCGCATTCAAGCGATTGGCGCCGTTCCCAAGAAGGGATCATTAACACCGCGCCCTATTACTGATTGCAGTCGGCCTTTTAATTGCTCGCTCAATTCGTACATTGAGACTGAATCGTTTTGTTTCGATTCACTTGATGATGTTATCGAGAAAGCGAAACCAGGCTGTTATTTTGCAATAACAGACATTAAGACTGCTTACCGATGGGTGCCCATTTATCCGCCGCATAGACAACTTCAGGGTTTTCGTTGGCGATTTGGAACTGAACAAGAGAATTATTATGTAGATAATTTTCTTTGCTTCGGTTTATCTAATGCACCTTTTATATTTCATCGATTTTCAAAAGCAATTGTACGTATGATGCGCCGACGCGGACATATTGTCATTGCTTATCTCGATGATTTTTTGATTGTCGCCTATGATTTTGCATCTTGTTACATGGCGCAAAATGATTTACTGACCTTGTTAAACGAACTTGGTTTTGAAGTTAAAAAAGAAAAAATCATACCGCCGACAAACAGGATTCAATTTCTTGGCTATATTATTGACTCCGTTAGCGAGCGCATTGAACTTCCGGCCGATAAGCTCAATACACTTGGTGAAATAGCTAGTATGTACATACTGAAGCAAAAGGTCACCAAAAAAGAGCTGCAGGTCATTAGCGGTCACATGGCGTTCGCCAGCCGAGCAATTTATGGTGCGCGCACCTTTGCTCGCATCTTTTTTGATGCAGTAAGTAAGCTACAACGCCCGACCGACCATGTCCGAATTACTAAATTGCTCCGCGCCGAACCGACATGGTGGCGCAGTTTTGCTACTACGGTCAACGGTTTATGCCCCATTGAAATGGGAAAAACTTGGCCGTTAATTACGATGTCCACTGATGCATCGTTTGCCGGTTTCGGGGCGGTTTGTAATGGTCAGCGGCTAGCGGGTGTCTGGGCCGACAAATTATCCCGTACGATTCCGGAGGGATTTGCTCGCAACTGGCTACCCGCACCGACGTTGCACTCTAGTTTAAGATCCAATATTAATTTCCTTGAGCTTATCGCTGCATGCATTCCCATTTTGATTTGGGCTGAATACCTAAGTGGCTACAAAGTTTTAGTGCTTAGCGATAACACACAAACAGTTTCTTTTTTAAACCGTGGCAGCACAAAAAACTTACAAGCTCTACAGTGGTTAAAAGCGGTTTATTATTGTACACTGCGTCACAACTTTCGGGTTGCTGCAGTACACTCGGCAGGAGTTACGAATGTGCAAGCAGATGCTCTGAGCCGACTCACCGAATCTGACGTACATGCCGGGCGATTTTTTAATAATTTTGCGGCCGAATTCCCTGGTTTAACTTTACCAAGCAATGCTCTTCGTAGTTATCCCAACCAGCACACTGGAACAACGATTGCGGCATTTGCAAACCAGTGGAATGGCTGACTCTTCCACCAGAACTCGTGCCTGTCAGTGGCACCGTTTTGAGTCTTTTTGTAGCAATTACAAATTACGGGCATTACCATGTACGGTACATACCGTATGCTTGTATATTGCAGAACTTTCTACAACATTGGAATATTCTTCCGTAATTAATTATATTAGCAGTTTATCTTCGTATCACCATAATTCGGGTTACGAATCACCAGAATTGTCGCATTTTTCAATTAAACGCGCACTGGACGGACTGCAGCGTCTCCGACGCGAAGCACCGAACAGAAGGCGGTTAATTACGCCTAATGACCTTTATAAAGTATACCGTACACTTTCCAAAATCGCCCAAAGATATCGTTATACGTTTTGGGCTGCATGTCTAACGGGCTTCTTTTCAATGTTACGATCTTCGAATCTCTTTTATAATCACACCGGCTTTCACTTGAAAGTATGTGATATTAAGTTCAGAGAAGATGTGACAGTGTTATCTGCCAAACATCTCAAAACCAACCGATATGCGGACGAAACGGTTACGCTACCTATACCGAAACTTCCGCTTTCGCACCCGTTATGTCCTACTAGGGCTATTCAAGCGATGCTGGCCAACACAAAGCCAAAACCGCTCGATCCCCTGTTCAGTTATAAGGAACGGGGTGTTATCATTCCCCTGTCTCCCGCTAGGTTTAACGCCATACTACGACGCGCACTACGCTATGCCGGCCTACCAACCACCCGGATATCCACCCATTCCCTTCGCCGCAGCGCAGCAACCTTTTCCCATGAACTGGGCCTACCATCCGATGCAATAAAAGCTCAAGGAAACTGGCTGAGCCGCTGTTTCGAACGCTACATCTCCCGCGACTACGACCTCCGTCTCCAGTTTACGTCGGCCTGCACCACCTTCTTCAGCTAAGGGATGCCTTGGTTTCCGTCTCTCTTCTTTTGGGCGTTTGGAGGTTTTTTCTCAGGTTCGCTCCCCTTCGGTGAGCTTACCTTTTGTGTTGCATGTTGGTATTTCTATGCCCATATTAAATATGCCGAACCGTGGTTGCTGTTGTTATAATATTTCCATAATTCCGCGCACGCGAACAATAATGGGCAAAGGTTACTGCGTAACCTGCGTATTATTGGCAGCGCTATAGCTTACAGGCAGCAGTGGTTACGCCTCCAGCCCCTTAGCCAGTGGTCAAGCATCAGGAATTGCAGGCGCCCGATAAGCGGTATAAAAACCACTGCCGCCAGCGTTTTCAGTACGCATTTGCTTTTAGATTCTCCAGCTGCCAATAATCAGGTGTAGTTTATCTACTTACTGGTTCGGTAGCAAGTTGATGTCTTGTTGATTACAACCTACAGTTTTTGTTTACCCACCGTCCCTCCCTTGCACAGGATGTTTCTGTGTGGAGGTTTTTTCTCAGGTTCGCTCCCCTTCGGTGAGCTTACCTTTTGTGTTGCATGTTGGTATTTCTATGCCCATATTAAATATGCCGAACCGTGGTTGCTGTTGTTATAATATTTCCATAATTCCGCGCACGCGAACAATAATAAGCACATAATACAGATACAGCAGTTATCTGCGCGGTGTCAAGTTTCCCTTATAAACAGAACTTGATGCATGGAATATTACACTCGCAGGCTCTTATTCAAAAAATTCGAGGTCGTATTCACTGGGGAACTTGAGGAACTTGCTGATCAGTCGAACTGCCACCGTACAACTGCAAAAGTATATTGTACTCACTTCATTTTTGCTGGTAATTGATCGTAATAATATTTCTACAATGCACCTACTTTGCATTCGGTCTGGATGCCTTGACTTTACATGCATTCACATTATACGTTTTTGGATGTTTTTTTATTCATCTGATGGAGACATACCGAACTAATGTGTTTTCATACAAATACTGCTTGCAGGCGGAAGTCACACCTTTGATTAACGGCCGTCCGATGGCTCAACCGACTGAGGCAAGTCTGATATAATTATATACGTACATGGATGATGTGCCAAAACTTGCAATGCGAGTCATAACAACGAAAGCAGTTTCGTCAAAATAACGTGCGCTGATGGTTTTAGGCGCTGGAGATACCGCGTGGGGTCCGTGTTGATGAAGTCCTGCAGCCGATTGCATTTGCAGGCTCCGCATTGTTCGCCGTATTTCAACATGCCAAGTTGTGGGTACGTAGCAAATCATTAGTCATAACTCACCGTAGGATTGTAGTCATCGTTCTGTAAATACGTGTACTGCATCTTCAGTATAATTCTTACAAGAGATGCGCGAATAGTTCTTTGCCCCCAAGGGGTTCAGTAATCGGCTTCGCCTTTGTGTGTTGCTGGAGTCAGATAAACTAGCCTTTTGTTTCCCACAATAAAACGCTGCTAGCAAGTGCAGGTACTGGGACTCCGTAGGTACTGATGCAGGTACTGCAAATACTGATGCCAGTTGACCGAATATGGCGTTAACTATTGTGCTTTCCGAGATTGAACTAAGACTGTCAAATTATCGACGGTCAGAAAATTGCTGTATGCAAGTGATAACGGCGTATGATGCAGATTGTCTATGCAGTTACGACGCTACAGTTAGTTTTGACTTGCAGAGCATCGAATGTTTTTCGTTCAAGTCAGCCGGAGGCCTCTCGATTCTAGGACACATGTTCCGTGCATTCGGGCCTGAGCATCAGTAAGATCACATGCAAAGGCACTTTTGCTGGTCAATACTGCTTACTGTAAATCTTTAACAATTTACACACCACATTACCATTATTTCGGGTCCGTGCGCATGATAGTTATGAGGAAAATAGATTAACCGATAACTGCATTAAAAGCTGCTGTTTACTGCTGCTGTCACATGAAGATCATTTGGCACAGGAATACCTGCACAAGTGATAACCTTCAGGCGTATGAACTGGATGGGCGGGCGTTTGTAACGCATTATTACACGGTTTTTGATGATCCCCAAGCGCGACAGGAGAGGTTAACCAAACTATTCTGGGTAAGCTAGTCCTTCAAGTTTGTATGAGTGGTGTGTCACGCACTGTGACGATTTGATTGCTAGCAAAACGTGTAGCAGTTTATCTTCTTCTTTCGAGTTTTTGTTACGTAGTCCCTGTTAATGATTTGGAGCTGTGTGACCTCAGTTTAGCTGGTGCTAAAGTCAGCTAATTGTGGTTATCAGTCCCTTTTTTGCAGAAACCCTACTGTTTCCTAACCTATGAAGGAGAAGCAGCATATGGACAAGAAGCAATCACTGAAAAACTGAAAGTGGGTATAGTGTCAAGTTAAGGGGAAAAAATACCCAACGGGACTGTTTTGGGTGGTTCCCAAAGACAATGTTTTGCCTCAAAACGCATATGTGTATCGTTACCGCATATCGTACACATGATAGCAAAGGGACTGCTCTACCCTGTGATCAGGTCATTGTTTACCCGCAGTGCG
>JAQGAU010005196.1:0-10554 GCA_034698045.1 Paramacrobiotus richtersi
GGGATACGGACGCCAGTCTATAACCTCTTTCGCATTTGGATCATAGAATTTTAACTTGTGATTTTTTCCGTTGTTAACCTATCTGTCTACCTTAGTTTGTTAATCCGTTACAATGCTTATTAACGGTACCTACAATAAAGCTGGTCTTTGAAAAAACCGGACAAACACTTTCCATCTGTTCCACGGTAAAATAGTACAATTTCTTGAAAAAATTCACTACCAGTCACGAAACCAGTTCCTAACAACAAACGCTTCACCCAGAAACTTTTCCGCATCACGTAATGTTGCAGTTGAAATATTCACACATCCGCACCGTTCAGAAATAGCTAGGCCATACCGCCATTGTGACCCATGCAGCAAAATCACGCAGAAAACAGTGTGATTTGTTGATCAGGATTCAGTTGGCCGGAGGATACTGGTTATACGTGTAACGTACCACACAAAACACCGCTATATAATGAACTTCAACACCGTTTAATTATTACTACTGTATGCTGTTGTTCACCGGGTGCGCATACGCGCTTCATACTAATTTTGCGATTACGATACAATATACATTAATGTTCTTTTGTGCATGCACAAGCACAGCAAGTTCATATACCGCTGATTATAATGGTAAATCCTGGACAGTATACGAAACTTACATTATCTAGATAACGTTCGTTTTCTTCATGCCTTATACAGCTTCTACTGTAGTTTGTGGTTTTGCTATATTACGGTTTTTCTGTGTTAAGGTTTCGAGAAATAACGGTTGGCTTTTAGAATCCCGACTTGTTTCGTGTAGATGCAGATGTGATCGTTCTGCACTAATTGGTTAATAATATTTTTTGATTAGGGCTGCCGTGAATCAAAAACAGCGACAATTGTTCACAGGAAAGATGATATTGCCAAATGCGGAAAAAAGGAAGAGGTAATACGCCTACAACTAGCAGCTATAGAATTTTACCATTCCCCTGTATTTACTGTATCTTGTACTCGTTGAAACCCATACATGTTATTTGCGGTATTATCAGCAATACTAACAGTTTTTATTTTTAATCGAGGACTGTTTGCTGAAAAGAAGTGATACTCATTGCGATAGCAATCGAAGGATCGGAGTTGTGAACAATGCAGTCCCAGATACAAAAGCGAGGCCGGATGCAGGCGCACAGTCTCAAAACACACCCGGACAGATGGGATTGTGCAAATTACCGTGGCATATTGTCGAGGGTATTATCCTTGAGAGCGTCATATCGTATCCCGATGCGATCTCCATTATACAAGCGTATGCTCCTAATCACCACCAGAAGAAAATTATCGCATCGGCTGGTCTATTCAAAATTCTGTGGGAGAAAAAGTTCAGACAGCTGTATCCTGATCTGTACCGATTGCTTTGCGGTTCTCGGGTAGCCGGTCATGAAGTGTATAGCTGGTACCATTTGCTAAAGAAGCGCTGGGAAGCTGGTCAATCGGTGAAGAGAAGTCTCAAGGTCTTTCGCGACAAAAACATGGAGGAAACCCTTGCTTTATTAGAGATTCAAGAGGATAATCTTGTCGAATGGTTTACAGAGTCTCAGGCCGGTGAGGTACACGACTTAGAAACGGAAGTGGAAACTGAAACATCAAGCACACCACAGGATCATGCTCAGCCGGAACGTAAAGTGCAAACAATTGTTTTCGTGGGAAACGGTCGCTTAGCCGAAAACGATTTTCACAAGAAGCTTCAGTTCCTGTTTTACAACCGAGCACTAGCTACTATGATACTTGGCGATGATGCTGACCGTTACGATGAAATCACCAGCCCCGTACCAAATGGTGAGGTGCCTTTGCTGACAAAGTTGATGGTTGTTGATGCTTGCCGGGAACATGCGAAAAGTAAAAGTGAGTCAAAAACATTTGTGTCGTGTGACTGTTGGTCAAATTTCTTTAGAATATGCATTGTGGTCATCAAAAAAACCTAAAAAATTTAACGAAAGCTTAGAAACGCAAGGTACAAATGTATGTATACGGTAAGTATCAGGGTTACAGTACGTATTTTTCTTACATGTATTTATTTATTAAGTATTAATTTATTATTTCTGTCAACATGCAAAAACGTCTTTTTGATTTTCCTACATTACTAGTTGTATACTACAGTAACTACATTGTAGTAACCTTGTAAATTATTTGATGCGTTATTAAAATTAACGACTTCTGAAGAAGTTTTTTCTAAATTATCAACAGAACGTTTAAAATAGGTCATAAGAGAGCGGTTTTTACAATTAGCCATGATGAAATCTACGAAGTCCAGTTTTAAATAACTCTAACATTTTCAAGGGTTTCCGACCCTCGACGATGGTCCAACGTACGACATGCTAAACACAATGGAAATGTGCCAGACAGCTGTTGGTTATCATCAGATCTACTTGTACACTGAACATTTGAATGAAATGCTCTTCGGTTCTCAACCAAGAAAAGGCGTTCCCGAAGACTTCTTCGCCTTGATAAATTTCCTGCAAGCCTGTTATCCTCATTACCCTAACGTATTAATGAACTTTTACACAAACGCCTTTGACATCCGGAATGTAACTTTTGGCTCTATAGAGATTACGGACGGTATGGCTCAGGTCAATGGAATGCTTCAGGAACTGGATGCTCCATTATTAGCCGACGACCTGGCTTTTGCTTGTGGCTTCGCCTGCAACTTTCCTTACATATCTATCCAATCAGACAACCTGCCACCGATCGTCACCTTTCTTTATTTGGCTGACAAGTTTCTGTCCAATGGGTCCGTAATTGTCACTATGCATAAACTAACCTTGGGAATTACCGTACAGGATGCAGAAAATGCGTCTACAGAATGGGACGACATTTATGTGCTTCTGCCATGCGTCCGCGTACATGGAATAGATCACTACTGCATTCCCAACAGACGCAGCAGGACACCCGACATCTTTAAAGATAAGGCCAAACTTGCTGACGCTTTACACAGAATACTGTTTAACAAGGCGTATGAGCAGTTCGGGTCCGTTCGTAACGTGAGGATCATTTCAGTTATTCGGGGGAGTTTAATGGATCACTTTAAATCATATATGAAATACCTTCTGGCTGAGGATTCTTCTCGGGATCGCACTTTCGAATCAGTCTATACGCAGTCAAAACCATACGGCGGCAGTACAATTGTACAGTTTTGCCTGCTGTTTAGGAACTGCGATCTGATGGACTTAACTACGTATTTTTTATTGTGGCACAGTTGGCTGAAATCTAAGAGGGACCAGAGTGCGAGACATCGCACGCATTCTTCAACAGTTCGCCAGTACGATTCGGTTCTACCTGTTGGTACAGTGGTCCGCATCAAATACAGGAATATCACAGCGGAATATGATGTGGACGGTCCAGAGGATTTCGCAGTGGTAGCTAGCTGGAACATTGAAGACTGCGTGCCGACCAGCGGAAAAGGCCAAACTCCAAGAATAGCTTATTACTGTGTATGCCTCGGTCGCTCACATCCAAACGACCCTTATTATCCAGACACTTGTGCACGAATTGCTCAAACAATGACAGTAGTTAACGAGCTTCCGGCAAACGTCCAAAAGGGGCTGTTCGCCAATCCTGTGTTGTGGAGGTTATTCGATGGGTTTGATGACATGTTCTTCATACCAACCCCTGCTTTAAGGAAGAAATTCCCGGACGATTGCACAAAGCAGGAAGAGCTTCGCAAAATGAACAGCTATGCCGGCCGCATTCGGGATGGTCGGACTGGCATACGTGTAATAGTTTTCTAATTAATTCTTTGGACAGGAATGCAGAAAATTGATGTCTTACTGTCATGCCGCTTCCCGTTTTTCTCCGTACCAGTGCCTATGAGCAGCTGCTACCACTGATGAAAGGGCGTGAGACATTCCTCTACCTATCAGCAAATGTTGGGGTTTGTGCGTAATGTAGCGCTCGCATCTTATCGATTGTTCAATTATAGTCAATGGGTCACACGGTAGTTTGGTGATGGTCAGCAAATAGTGACACAGGCTTATAGTTTTTCTAGATTAAAAAGACCACGGTTCGATTATCCTAACTGACATCATTTCTGTCACATAATTTATCATTTTTATAAGTGTAATGATTAAGGGTTTCTCCGGCTTATTTTTATTGATGCACCGATACATATGTTGGAGTCTTTTGAAACCGGTGCAAATGCAATACAAAACAAGCCCCTCGTGATTATCGGTGACATTTACAGCTGTCGACGTCTCGGAAACGGCCAAGTATCTTCAACGAAAACGATCAAAATATGCTACCTAAATTTAACGATTGTCCGGGCCTAAATGTCCGGGCCCTGGGCAAACAAAACGATTGATGGTTGATAATTTGATATGTAAAAAGCGGTGAATTTGCAACAAATTTCTTTGTATAATAGCTGTAAAACGTACATCTTGCTCTCGATATGAGTTCTTCTGGAACCATTACCTAGAGACCGCTGAGTTTCAGACTTTTATACCAGAGGAATATGAGCATTTCTTCCACACTTTTGGTAGGGCTCACTCTACGCTGCGGCTACTGATGCCGGAGTGAACTACACGGACTCACACCTTTAGCATTCGCCGGCCCATAATTGCGCTTTGGTAAATTAGCCAAATCTGGCCCGAACTCCACCGCTGCGGCCACACATAGCATCTCGAAAGGTTTTTCGGCCTCTGCCTCCGAAAACGCTCTGTGATCGCTGCGATTTCATCTGGCGCTCCTGTTGCAACGCAACGGTTGCAGCCATACTGTATAGTGTATACGTTCTTATGCAAACTACATTATACGTAGCAGCTGAAGTATAATTTTCAGAACTTTCGTAATGGCTAATGAACGGAAAACTGTTCGACATTCAAGATGGACATTCGACATTCGGTTCAACCAGAACCCAAGTAAGGCAAAACAGTCAACAATCATTTTTTCATGGACTACTAACAAGGGTAAAAATGAACAGCCGAATGGTAGTTCATGGATTTTTGGAACTGGCTTTGGCTCCTTCTTTGACCCATCCTTGAAATTTTATTTCCAGTGGTTAATTGCTATGAAAAGCTCGGCTGGCGGCCGTGACGCTGATAAAGATGCCAGTCTGTAACCTCTTTCGCATTTAGAACACAGAGCTTTATTTTGCGATTTTTTCCGTTGTTAATCGATGTCTCAGGTTGTTAATCTGTTACATAATTGCTTATTAACGATACTTCCATTAAAAAAAAAAACCTGAAAAACCTGAATAAACACTTTCGATTGTGTTGATTCAGATGGTTTTAATGGCAATATCCCGGACTACACAGTTGACATAGAACCTTCACCTGTACGTGGATGTTGATTCTGTGCCTCTGTAAAATAGTAATGTTTCTTGAAATACTCAGTACTCGTTTTGAAACGTGTTTCATACAGCAGCAAAACAACCACAAACACTTCACTCAAGTGTCATGCTGTTCCGAATCACGCATGTGTGCAGTTTAAACATTCACATATCCGCACCGTAGGAAACAGCGTAGCCAAACAGCAAAATCACGCAGAAAACAGTGTGATTTGTTGATCTGGATTCCGCTGCAGCCGGAGGATAGTTATACGCACCATACAACACAGCTCCATATAATGGCCCTTTTAGAGTACACAGTTTAATTAATTTTACTGTATGTTGTTGTTCGCTGGATGCACATACGCTTTATACTAATTCTACGATTAGCAATACAGTTTAAATTTGTTCTTTTATATATGGTCACAGGCGGCACAGCAGTTAATACCGCTGATTATAATGGTAAGTACTGCACATAAAACGAAAGTCGTTATTTACATACATCTTTTTGAAAATATTGGCTTCTGATGATGTACGCAGCTTTCAGTTTTGTTTCTGTTATAGTACTGTTTCCTTTGTTACGGATGTAGAAAAACAACACCGGTGTTCCATTAGACCTACCATTTAACAGCTTACCGACTTCTGTCGTCAGTAGATGTGGTTTGGTCATTTTGCACTAGTCAGTTGATTGTTCTGCTGATTAGGGCTGCGGTGAATCGAAGGTTGCCAGACTTATTGGCAGGAAGGACGATATTCCCATGTCAGGGAAAAGGGAAGAGGTACACTTATAACTGGCAACTGTTGCTCGTATCTTTGTTTTATACGTTGAAAACATATACATGCTTTATTGGCGTATGAACCGCAATACCGAAAATCTTCATTTTTAATCAAACACCGGTCGCAGGAAGAAAGTGCTACTGGATTTGGCTACAAGCATATGATCGAAGTGGTGGAGAATGCAGTCCCAGATTCCAAAGCGGAGCCGGATGCAGACCCTCAGTTTCTGAACAATACTGGACTGAACGGGTTGTGTAGATTGCCGTGGCATATTGTCGAGGAAATTATTCTTGAAAGTGTTTTATCGTATCCCGATGCGGTTGCCATTATACAAGCGTACGCTCCGAACGACCAAGCAGGGGAAGAAATCATCTCATCGGACCGATTAAGAATTCTGTGGGAGACAAAGTTCAGACAGCTGTATCCTGATCTGTACCGGTTGCTTTGTGGTTCTCGGATAGCCGGTCATGAAATGTTCAGCTGGTACCATTTGCTAAAGAAGCGCTGGGAAGCTGGCCAATCGGTGGAAAGAAGTCTCAAGGCTTTTCGCGACAAAAACATGGAGGAAACGCTCGCTTTACTAGAGATTCAAGAGGATAATCTTGCCGAATGGTTTACGGAGTCACAGGCCGGTGACCCACATGATTTAGAAACGGAAGTGGAAACTGAAACGTCAAGCATACCACAGGATCATACTCAGCCGGGACGTAAAGGGAAAGCGATTGTTTTCGTGGGAAACGGCCGCTTAGCCGAACACGATTTCCACAGAAAGCTTCAGTTCCTGTTTTACAACCGAGCATTGGCCAATATGGTACTGGGCGACGATGCTGACCGTTACGACCTCACCAGGCCCGTACCAAATGCTGAGGTGCCTTTGCTAACGAAGCTGATGGTTGTTGATGCTTGCCGGGAACATGCGAAAAAAAAACGTGAGTCAAAAACGTCTGTTACTGTTGGTCGCATATCCATCAAAATATGCAATATGCAATATGGTGACCATAAAAGAAACCGTGAGAAAAGTCACCCCTAAGGAAATGAATTTAATGATGATTTTTTTAATGAAGATTGATTTGTTGAATGTTAAATGATGATAAAGTGCCTCAGATTTGCCTTACCGAAAGACTAAAAGCGTACGACGTATATACAATTGTTATCAGGTTACCTACTCACGGGACGATTCCCATGTGATATTTTTCCATATATGTCTATTTATTCTGCAATCACTGATTTTTTCTGTCGATATAAGAACACGTTTTTTTGATTTGCCTATATCACTGACTGCATAACTAGCAATATTGTTAAACGACATAATGGGATTTGAAAATTGGAAGGGAGGTTTTCTGAATTATCTGGAGAACTTAAATAATTCGTGAAAGAGCCATGATACAATTTAAGAAATACCAGTTTTTAAGTCTGTCAGTTTGAAGGTTTTCCGACTGTCGAAGATGGTCCAACGTACGACATGCTCAACACAATGGAAATGTGCCAGACAGCTGTTGGTTACCATCAGATCTACTTGTACATTGAACATTTGACTGAAATGTTCTTCGGCGTCCAACCAAAGAAAGGCATTCCCGAAGACTTCTTCGCGTTGATCAGTTTCCTGCAAGCCTGTTATCCTCACCGTCGCGACGTGTTAATAGACTTTTACAAAAACGCCTTTGACATCCGAAATGTAACTTTTGGCTGTACGACAAGCACGAAAGCCATGGGTCAGGTCAATGTTCCAGACATGGTTCAGGTCAATGGAATGCTTCGGGGACTGGATGCCGAATTATTAGCCGACGATCTGGCTTTCGCTTGTGGCTTCGCCTGCAACTTTCCTTACATATCTATCCAATCAGACAACCTTCCACCGATCGTGAGCTTCCTTTTTTTGGCTGTCAAGTTTCTATCCAGTGAGTTTGTAACTGTTACTATGCACAAACTAGCCTTGGGAATTACCGTCCAGGATGCGGGAAATGTTTGTACATACTGGGACGATATTTATGTGCTTCTGCCATGTGTCAGCGTAGATGGAGTAGATTACTACTGCATTCCGAACAGACTCAGCAGGTTACCCCACATCTTTAAAGATAAGACCAAACTTGCGGTCGCTTTACACAGAATACTGTTCAACAAGACGAATGAGCAGTTCGGGTCCGTTCGCGACGTGAGGATCATTTCAGTTATTCAAGGGAGTTTAATGGATCACTTTCGGTCATATATGAAATACCTTGTGAACACGAATGAATCTACTCAGAGTCGCATTTTCGAGTCAATCTATACTCAGTCAAAATCACACGGCGGGAGTGTGATTGTACAGTTCTGCCTGCTGTTCTCGAATATGGATCTGATGGGCTTGATGCCGTATTTTTTCTTGTGTCACGCTTGGACGAAGTCTAAGAGAGGCCAGAGTCAGAAGCATCGCAACCCTTCTGCAACAATTGCCCAGTGTGGTTCGGTTTTGCCAATTGGAACAGTGGTCCGCATCAAATACAGGAAGATCACAGCGGGCGATCATGTAGACGGTCCACAGCATTTCGCTGTGGTAGTCAGCTGGAACATCGAAGATCGTGTGGCGACCAGCGGAAGAGCTCCAACTCCAAGAATAACTTACCATGTTGTCTGCCTTGGTCGCCCACATCCAGACGACCCTTACTACCCGGACACCTGCGCACGAATTGCTAAAAAACTGACTGTAGTTGATAAACTTCCGGCAGATGTCCAAGAGGGGCTGTTCGCTAATCCTGTCTTGTGGAGGTTGTTCGATTCGTTTGATGGCATGTTCTTCATACCACAGCCTGCTTTAAAGAAGAAATTCCCGGACGATTTCACAAAGCAGGAAGAGCTTCGCAAAATCAACAACTATGCCGGCCGCATCCGGGGTGGTTTGACTGGCATACGTGTAGAAATTTTGAAAGGTCGGGCGAGGCGCGGTGTAGTGTGGTTTTTCTAACGAATTAATCTATGAAATTCGAATACCTACACGTTTGAATTAGAATAATTCTAATTCAAATTGTTAGATAAATTAAATTGAATAATTCAATACCACACTAGCGCGGTCGATGACAAGAATGGGCTTGGTAGTTTTTTTTCAGTTTTTAGTACAGACATTACTGTGTAGTTATTTTAACGCCAGTTGCATTGTATCACATTGCCAAATAAAGTTTGTTTTAATTAATGGGAATTTCCGGTTAAACCGATGGGTTTGCAGTTGATGTTGCCAGTGCATGGATGTAGACAACAGACAACACCCCAACAATGGTTTGAAAGATGGACCTCCATAGTCCTTTTGTACGTTTGTGCGGGCAATAAGCGGTTGTTCTGCAATATGGTCTAAAAGTTTAAACAGTGATGCCGCTTTGAAAATCCACGTTTCCATCCGACTTGTTTGGACGATATACAGTATCAATAAATGCGCATAAAAGAGATGATCATTCTGAACCAGTTTCAGCCGGAACAGACGGTGCGATATTTTAAAATGAATTTCAAAAAGTTCAAAATCACCTGATTACTGAAATACAATTTGTCATCTCATAAATATAGTAAATAATGGCAGTTACGGTGTACTGTATTTTATTGATCACCGATATTATATTGGCGATATTATTATTATAACTCTAAATCCAAAATCCTGAAAAAGTTGGGGCCAAATTACTCTTCAACCGTTTGCTTAAAAAATGCCCAGAAAATCTCAAAAAATGCAGAACAGTGAGGAATAGGGCGACATGCGGTTTTGGTTGCGGTTTTTCAAAGCTGAAATTTTTGGTTTTGATAAAACAGCGAACTTTTAGTTACCGGGTGCCGCAACCAATTTGGCTCCTAATCATAAATCTTAAAAATCGGTGAGCCAAATTGCACCTCAACCGTCTGCTTAAAAACTGCCAAAAATGCCTCAAAAAAATGGCAGAGCGATCCTGAGCCCGCCATGCGGTTTTCGTTGCTGCTTTCTTAAACTGAAATTTTTACTCTTATAAAAACATTTAAAACATTATTTATATCCGGGTGCTGACAGTTGTTTACATCTCTTTACACTTCGCCATCCCAGCTTCACACAGGTAACCAACCTACCATAGCAACAACAATGCAGCTATTAACTCGCAGAGTGTGCGTACCGTAGTTCGAATTAACTTTACAGTTGTACCTAGTTGTTAATGTTCGCCCATCTCTTCCCTAAACGGCTTTCGAACTCTGTATTCTGAGTACGGCAATTCCCCAGTACGAGAACTCTAGTTAAAGAAACATCGAATCTGGTTTTTGAAACTGGTAAAGAATAAATAAATAAACCAACCAAATGATTAAACCTGCGATTACCAGGTACCTAATGAATCATTGAATAAAGGACTATTTTATTGCAGCAGACTAGACTCGGGTGAAATGGAGGTTTTCATGCAAATCACGCGCTTCTACTACTTCGCCAAAAAAGCAAACAACACCCACAAATAGAGGTGGCAAAACTAAAACTCACTTCACTTCGTTAAACTAAAACTAGACTAAAATTTTTAGCGACTATTTGTCAC
>JAQGAU010005197.1:0-10554 GCA_034698045.1 Paramacrobiotus richtersi
TTCGAGCGCAGCTTGTTTGGTTTGGAAGATTTGGTTATCCCGGGACGGAGTTCCGTAATAGGAACTAGTACTAGATATGCCGTATTACCTTTCTTGCAGTTATTACCTTTCTATTGCACCAGCTGTATGGTGAAAGAAGACAGTGCTCATTCGGCTTTTTTTCTTAAACTTTTATTGCCACTATGTACTGGTTAATAAGCTGATGTGGAATCGCTGAAATTATAGCGAATATAATCCGCTTCAGAAAAATTATATGTACTCATTATTCCATGCTAAAGCTGTCGGGAAACTTATGCATACATTACAGTTCCACAGGATTCCGAACCGATTTTGCATAATTGGACAAACATGCCGGCCGATCGCCGAAGCAAGTGTAGCAACATTATTATCAGATGTATTGCCGCCAAGAAACCGTCGGATTCCCGAAAAGATATTGCCGGAAGTATTTACCAGGAGTTGGCAAAGCTTAACGTTGCCCGCAATTGGCACGTAATAATCAGCCGAGCAGATGTTACGGGTTTATGGGACCACTTTGTAAGCAAATTGTTAAGTATCAATATATCAGTTGTTAAATAAAATATTAAGCTGAATTAAGCGAAGTTGAATGTTAAGTTAAACATCAATTATTAAGTAGCTATTTAATCAGCGTAACGGTTTGTGATTCTCTTATAAGTTTTAACCCATGTGGCGTGTCGGGCAAACCAGGGCCGGGGCGCTCCCGCCAGTCACTGCCCAACTTAGATCCTACATGTAAACAAACCTTGAACGTAATTATTCTTTACATAAAAATATGCTAGCGTAGAGACAACTACTGAAGTATGCATTTTGGAACGTTATATGCTATTAACACACCCGATCTGATCTAGCTCATTCGCTTGCGTCTTAACATTCGGCATAGCGCCGAAAACGTCGGCCGCATTGCCTTGCCCGCATTGCTCAATAGCAATAGAACAGCGTTGTTTTAAGAATGATTCCGAACGTGGGCCACCCGATTTCTCAACAAGTTTCTAAACAAACGATCGCCACTGAGTTCTGTTGTACGGCTGTTACAGCACTTGAGTCCTGTCGCAGTAATATATTATCGACACCGATATCTCTTTTAGATAACCTTTAATGAAGGAACCAAATACAAAGCGACCTATAACGGCAACACTTTCACTATTTGGGCGTGATGTGGCAAAAGCCCAGTTCCAACCAAGTTTCTGGATAAGGTGAACCAGTTGCGCGACGTGCAAGTGCCCAAGCAGAACCGGTTTTCGTCAGCTGCGCAACTCTAGCAGTGTATAATCTTTTATGTATTCGGTAGCGGAGTCTATAGCTTATGTCTGTTGACGGTTTAAACCTATATAATGCACTATTATCTTTGCAGCTACTTTCTGTATCGCAGAAGTTATTTATAAACTAATGTCTTCTAACCGGTTTGCTGTTTATAGCTTCGAACCCTGATGTTTAAGCGTTTAAAATACTAATAAATTCGATACTAATCCTAACCTTAACATTACGCAGAATAAGCGTTAAACGTTGTCCAAGCGGAAGCCTGAACTTTGAATTCCAGTACAGTGAGTACGGTAGCACAATTAGTGCCCAAAAAAATAAAAGAAATCATAACTAGTTCATTGCAGTACAGCTTGTCTTACAATAATGTGCACATTAGCCGGCAAGAAGGTTGCTCGGTTGACGGTTGGAGAAGGTAACCTTCTTCAATCTTCAAAAGGTTCCCCCTATGGTTAAGGTATGGGGCAGGCAGGAAGGTTACCACGCTCGACTGAAAGATTTCCATACCGAGCAAAATGGTTTCAGCTACACTTTTCACAGGCGGATGCAAGGCAGCAATCGGTAACGTTTATGGGAAATTAGGAGCAAGTAAGACGTACTGTTCCAAGAACTTCCTATATCTACAAGGACTGGCAGGTGATTGCGCAATCATGCGTGACGTCAGTGGTCTGAGATACAGCTAAATATGCGCCCGTAGACTGCTATGCTGTAAGCGATTTTTGGAACTTGGTTCCATTTCCCTTAGACTAAAACCTGGTTTGGTAGCTGGTAATCGTACTGGTAGTCTGGTATCTGGTACGGTACTGGTAATGGGAAGTAGACCGGACTGCTATCTGGTATCCTGGGATCTGGACTTTGTGCAGGCCTGGTATCTGGTATCCAACCATTACAGTATATCAGGGTTTTATGTTGGAAGCAACTTCCATAGTCTTATAACATTTTTTTTAAATAAAGGGGATGTACATTTCTTCGAGGTAGTTTCAATAAAATCATGCACTAAACTTTAAAAAACAAAAACACGTCTTCCATTTCTTTAGTCGAGCCAACAGTGCCCAGTATCAGGGCGGTCGCCGCTGTATACACGAGCGTATGGATAAATGAAGCGGAAAGCGAGAAAAGACGAATGTAGCGGCAAACTCTCGCGTGCATAAATAGGATGCACCGCTGGCCTAGTGGCTGTCTGTTCGCGCTGAGACTCAGATGGTCGCGGGTTCGATTATCGCGACAGCGGCTTTTTGCGAGTGATATCGAGAGGCCGTGGGCCATATTAAATTTTCCGACAGATCGTGGGCTTCCATGACACCAGAACACAAATGCCGTTACCTCGCTGAATTTCTACACTCATGCGCTGCCGTAAAAACTCCATGGATCGGGGATTGCCGTTGGTTTCCCGTATTCTGCTACTGATTTCGTTCGGAAAAGCCGTAGCTCTCGTAACTTAGGGCGCTGTATCAGGTCTTTTTTTGTTGTTCTTGTTGATCTCCAGCTGCTCAAAAAATTGTGCTAGTTCGGGCGATGTAGGAGTCGGCAAATGTGTCGCCACAGTTGCGTCCTGTACAAGCGGTTTGCCGCTTTCCCGGGCATAAGCATCAGGCCATCCGGACGTTTGCCGTCTCCTCTGTCCAAACCCGGCGGTTCGCGTACTGCAGAAATGTTGGCCGAAACAAGGGTTCTATGAATGTGTCATTCAACGCATAGTGCCTCGCGTGTCGCCCCTTACTCCGCTTGCACACAAGACCGTGGTGACCATGGACATCCCCTTGTTTTCTGCAAATACACCGATGCTAGTTACAGACTTTAGCCCCAATCGTAGAGCGACTGCGATCCTTAACTGCGAATTCTCCAGCATTGTTCCAAAAGTGGTGACCGGCAGCGCAGACAACCAGGCCCGTGACTCAGGTGAGGACACCGCCAACGGACGAGAAGAGGTTATCACGTCAGCAGTCTCCATCATTCCGGTCAAAGCTTTGGCATGCTGCAGAGTTGTCCACGCCGATTGAAATTTGGTTCTGGAGGTTCAAGTCCGGTGCGGTTCGACCATTTCTTCACCAGGCCGGCAGTCAGCTCGTGCGCGTTAACACCATGTACTATGGCTTGGATGTGCATGTTCGCATGCTGCGGTCAGAGATGCCATATATGCCGGCAGTGCAGCATCTAACGTGCTGATCAGCCCAAGGTTCCAGATGGGAGCGATGCCTGTTTCCAGATGCTGTCTGTCACACTTCACCTTTTAGTTATTTACATGCCTGTAAGTGACCACCAAAAGCCTTCCGGCGAACATTTTGCGCGACAACTGTGAATTTTACAACTTTCAACTGACATGACCTTCGTTTTCCATGTATCGAAGGCCTCTTGGACCTAACCGACATGACCCTTCACCGCATCGAGGACAGTCCATTGTCCCCCTTTTTCCATCGTACCTGGTCCGTCCTCAAGGACCTAGTGGACGATTCCGATTTCCTCGAGTACCGCTCCTCCAAACTACCCTCCACCAACAGCCGCATCCTGAGCCATCCTCTTCGACACCGGTCCCGCGCATCCCAAAGCGGAGGAGGCGGAGCTACTGGCAGAAGGCGAGGAAATACCGGGTATTCCGTTGCCATTGAATCCACGATTCATCACCCATCAACAGATCAGGGAGGCCAATTGGCGAATGACCGAGAGGTCGCGACTGCAAGAGATTGCGAGGTTGAGTTTGAGGCCGCTGAGTTTGAGGTGGAGAGCCGGGTGCAGGCCAGGGCGGCGGAGGCGAAACAGCAGATACAGATGGGTGGTGGCAAAGGGAAGAAGTAGTTTGAATGCGAATGGTTTCGACGGGTTGCTTGGTTTTGCATGCACGGCGTACGACATTCTGTCGTTAATGGTCCAGCATGTGATCGATTACGTGGTCGCTTCGTTCTTGCGTTGAGGCATGGTCAGTTAATCATGCAGTTTAGTCCATTTGCCGTTTGTTGTAATTATATACCATCCATCCATTAGGACGTTGCTTCGCAAAGTGTGCATAATGCAGAAAAGTGTGTATACTGTGACCATATGCCATCCGCCTGGTGACGGCATTCGTGTGCTGCGCAGTGTGCGGTGTGCCCGTATGCACGCACGGTGCCGGCGCATCGACCGCGTGGTGCATCTTCGATACGGTTCTCCGGCATGGTCTGCCAGATCCCATATCACTTGTTAGATGCGGTTGCAGAGTGCACCACATATTTCTGGTTCTTCCCTGTTTTTCCCGAGAGATTTCTCCCTCGAGTGTCGTGTTGTGGCAATAAAGAGTCTTTATTGCCAGTGTGTGTGTTTTGTTTCGCTCCTGCATACGACAGAGGCCAGATAGATCGGCCTTCTGTCGTCCACGTTCCACGGTTGGCATCGTCGACGAGCCATCCGGGTATCGTCACAATACGGTACAATTGATACGAACACTAATACGATAGCCACCCCCGTTTTGTGACTGTTCGGTAACAGGAATAATTTCCTGTTTACTGACTAGCTGGCGGGTTACGTTTGCTGGATGTGGAATTGTCTTCTTTTTCGACCGGAGCGAAGCGAAGGTCTTCTATACTCAACTCCAACGCAGTTTTGTCTGTTACGGAAATCCGGGAAGTGTATTGTATTCCTGTGTGACACGATAACTCCTTTCAAAATGGTCCGATTTGCTTGAAATTAGGCAATCATGTTTCTCATTTTGATTTCTGGAACCCTATTGTTTTTGAGCCACACTTTTTGAAAAATGACAAAGTTATTAAGGATTATGTATATCCGCTAATATCGATCAGACCAAACAGTCGTTTAAACTGGCCAGAGCGGGAAGCCCCTTGCGCAATTCAAGACAATCGAAAGCTGATCTTTTACAAAAGCTGAGCTTTACCGCTCCGGTCCTCATCGCCAGCATCAGCGGAGAGCGATTACCTAGTAATTTGTCCTTATGGCGAAAAGTTCTTCCTCCAACCGACACGACTTTGACACTGTCCGAATCGATAAGCCATGACTTAATTTTATCCCATACATATGCATCACTCATTCTGAGGTCTGCCAAAGGCAGATGGATTTATGATGAACTTGGTATACTTTGGATTGAATGGCATTTGAACTTTGACTGTTGCAGATCAGGCTGCACTGAAGTTGACTGAGATAACCAGTGCTTCGCTGTTATTAATGCAGTTATGCTGGACTTCCCGCGTTTGGTTCTCCACAATTACAATGGAGGTACTAAACGGCACGAATTTGGTCTCCGAACTGATTTGATATTTAACTAGCAGCTCATTCGTTTACCGTCGAAAAGTACTGACAAGTAAATTATTTCATGTGATGAGAGAAAAAGAACTAGAGCAAGAAAACGGCGGGAAGACGAAGTAAAACGTTATCGGAACCAAAATATTCTTCAAAATTGTGCAGCATGATCCGAAATGGACACAACCCGAAAACAATAAATCTCGCTATCTTTTTATTCATAAATATTACGTAAATATCTAATCATAAATATCTAATTAGTATTACAGACATTATAATTATTATTACTGCAAGCTTTGTATCTGTTATGGAACAGTTTGGATTTAAGAATTCAAATGCCCGACACAAAATTTTAATATGTTTGTAGTCTTTCTTGCTGTTTTAGGTACCGTAGAAAATGGAGTACGATAGTGGTTCGTATTAAAGCAGCGTCCGACAAGTTTCTGACACACTGCGTTACTCTGCGTACTGTATTCGTATACGACACAAACTACTGTACACGCCAACTTGAGAAAGTGATTATATTCTTGATTGTCATACAGTAAGGAACTGAACAGCTGTAAAAACCTGAGATAATGGGCATGGGCTCTATTGCGATTAATGGGTGTCATGGTATCTGCTGCCCTTATGGGAGACTACAACCATTTCATAAAACTGATTGGCACAACGATTGGCGCTAGTGGGTAAAGCAAATAACCAACTTCCTCCAGGAAAGCATAACAACGGCACTTCTTGTTCTCGGCTAGCTTTGGACATGCCCGGTTATTCCGGCACTCCCTTCGACGTATGAATCGGCAACTTTAGCCGAACACGCAAATTAGTGAGCATCTGGCTTATGTGGCAGCGGGGCGTGCGTGCGGGACAACGACCCTTCTTAATTTCCCGTGTGGCCGTTTCCTTTGTAATTCTTATCTGGTATTTATTCTTATCTCGTTACCAATCACAACGGACATATCAGACATGTAGCGCAGCCGCGCAGAACAGACGAAGAAAAGTATTGCGAGATCATACTTTTTTTGCAAGCAAATAAATTCGAGTACAAACGAATACAAATTTTTAAGTTCCGCATGCCAGTACGCACTAAAATCAAAAGGGCCGCTAGCTTCACCGTAAGGTCAGTTGTAGTGACAGCTCAAAACCATCGTGCATGTGTGCAAAGCCAGTGCCGCTGCCGATATCAGCGTTGGCGGTATTAGCTGACAATAATCATTGTGAATACTGCCCGCTTCTTTCGCTAGAATTTTGTTTTTCAGTGAATGCAGAGTTGGTTATTACTGTAACACGTGGCATGCAAGAATTCCCTCCCTCTCATCAATATTTTTGAGTGGTAAACTTCTATTTTAAAGCAGGGCAATGATGTCTACACTTTGTCGAGAAACTCTACTGGAGACTTCCCCCGTACAGTAACTAACAAGGGAACCACACGAGCTGTCAAATTCCGATCTGCTTCACTTAATTACAGTAATTAGTACTTGGTACAATGATAATTTAAAAATATAATCTGGCTGCCCTCGAGTTCGCGGAGACTGGGGAAAAAAAGGAATAGGACCACACACTGCAGCAGTGTACTATGGCGATCTGCCGTGTAACAGTTTTAACAGTGATAAAATAAAGACAGCAAAGCTAGTGCAGTAGCCTACGGCAGCGCATGAGGCGGTTGCAATGGCGGCAGAGTTCATTTTCCTTACCTTCCCTTTTTTCCCGTTTCCTCGATCTCGAGGGCAGTCAAACTATATTTTTAAATTATCCTTGTACTGAACTCTAATTACTATAGTTAAGCGAAGCAGATCGGAATTTGACAGCTCGTGCGGCTCCCTTGTAAGTCCAGTAAATACGAGGACTTAACGGCAGCTAGCTTATGTTTCTGTCCCTTAGAATGCTTTGTCTTCAATGAAAAGAAAGCAAGTGATATCTACAGCGACCAATTAGTTTTTCTGTCCTAAGCCTCTGTTGTAGCAGGAGAACCCGGATTGGCTTATGAGAGCCGGAAAGCCAAGAAGCTTTGAACCGCTGTTACTTCGTCCATCACTTTTTGTATTCCTTGGTGTAAGTAATTCCAAGGGATGACGGGGGAGCCGCGCTTAAAGACTATACACCTACCTAGGTCCGGCAAATGTGTCATTTGAAAGTTTACTTTCCTTTTCAGACGGCACAACAATTACATATGGAGTACACATGTAAAAACAAAGGTCAAGGTCAGAAAGGACATGTAACTTACGGTACACACGGTTATCAACATTTCCTTATAAGCGAGGGCAACAAGTATACATGTAATTACCTGAAAAGATGTTTGTGTCGCGTGAAAAATTGGCAGTTGGAAATATTGAATGCATTGCTTTCACTACAATATATGCCTGCTCGGTTTGGTGCGATTGTGACCGCGCCACAGGTGGGTCTTATTTGTTGTGTTGTCTGGCTCATTACTGCAACTGCATGGACAAAAATCCGCTGCAGGTCGGATAACGCTGTGAAATAACGAACTTTTTCTTAGGATGTCTGAAATACTTTGTTAACTACCTGGACATTAACGACACTGATTCAGATGCATGAAAGCTGCGCAGAGTTAGTGTTACAGTTCACTTGTGGCTGATTTTCTGGAACGCATGACTGAAACCCAGTGACGTCTACGTGTACTGCTCTTTCACTTACACTTTCACTTACATTCATTTTAGCAAAGAAAACGCTACAGTGTAAGTTACACTGTTGCGTTTTCTTTGATAAAATGAATATTAAACTACTCTGCTTGTTATTTCTGCTTGGATCGACAGTACGGGGAGTAAATTCTGAGGTAATTATTACCTCAGAATTTACTCCCCGAACTTCGACATTTTTGTTATTTCTGCCACATCGAGTATATGTTATCTTGTTTCTATCACCCCACTGCCTGCAACCTGAACGAGCGCTGCAGAGTGGTTGAAATAAGATAACGTGTACTCGCTGTGGCAGAAATAACAAAAATGTCGAAGTACTGCTTTTGTTGCTGTTTCTGTGCCGCGCGAAGAGGAAAACCCGTGAAACCCGCGAAAAGGGAGCTGCGATGCTGCTGCTTTTAAGGCCTTCCCTAATTTGTCGAAACAATAGTTCATCCTGGGGTGATTCAGATAATCACTTGGTTGTTGGACAAGAGGGATAAATTTCCCAATAATCATGTTGAAACAGGCTTTGATGTTTTATCGCGCGCTTTGGGATATGACGCCGACTGTACAATTGAATGAAACTGTAACGCATCTGTATGAAACAATGCCCCTTTCCCCCACCGAAAAGCCCCCCACACAGCACGTACATATCCACACTGGCTACGGAATTGCTCTCGCAGTGCGCTGTAATTGCCGGTGTTGAGTGTAGGGTGCTGTTAATTGCCTGCTTACTGACCGCATTGTAAGATTTATTTGAATCCGTGTGTGCGCCCAAGATGCACGTCATTGTTCGGCATTTATTGATCTATACATTCAGATGAAAATCTCTACAATGCGGCCAGTAAGTACGTAATTACAAGCGCCTTACACTTAAGTTGACTCAACACCGACAATTAAGGGAGCAAAGCGCATTACCGGTACAGGAGTATATTGTGCGAATTACGCTTTTACCTGCGTTTTTACGATGTCCTTTCCAGTCATGCTACACATAGGCGAGATTGCCACCCGCTTGATCGTAGCCGAGGAATCCTCCTTGCGGAAGTTACTATTCGTTACGATTCGATCTCCATCCACCTACAATTAAACGTCGAATACCGATCATTTCGGGAAGAGGTACAATTTCTGCGCTGCACCAGTTCCTTCAACTTAGGCGAAGAATTGGTCAAGAAGATCGCCCATTGGTTTACACACCAAAACCGCCAGTACCATAAGGATAACCAGACTCTAAAATGCATGCTCCATGATTTTATTATGAATTTATCACACACCAGAAATAATCCGGTTACTTTCGCCGCAGCGGCTACTTAAACTCCGCATGCGAACCAGTCTGTAGATTTCGCGCCACAACAGTGAACTTTATCATTTTCAACTGACTTGTCCTTTCTTTTCCGGGTATCGAACGCCTTTTGGACCTCACCGAGCTGACCCCACCGCATCGAAAACGGTCCCTCGTCCGCCTGCGTCCATCGCACCTGATCCTTTCTCAAGGACCTGGTGGACGATTCCGAGTTCCCCGAGTACCGCTCTTCCAAACTGTCTTCCACCAACGACCGCATCCTATTCGATACCGGCCCCCCACATCCAAAAGCGGAGGAGGCGGAGCTACGGGCCGAAGGCGAGGAGATCCCGGGTATTCCGTTGCCATTGAATCCGCGGTACATTACCCATCAGCAGATCAAGGAGGCCAACTGGCGAATGACCGAGAGATCGCGGTTGCAGGAGATTGCACGGCTGCAGCACGTCCGCCGCTGAGCTGCCGAGAGACGGGCGCAGGCCAGGGCGGGGGCTAAGCAGCAGACGAAGATGTGTGGTGGGAAAGGGAAGAAATAGGCTGTTTCAGTTTGACTGCGAATGGTTATCAAGGATTGTTTGTTAACTGTTGTTTACTTGTTTTGCATGCAGGGTACACGAGAATTTTGGAATATGGCGTTAATGTTCACACAGCGATCGACTATGCGGTGGCTTTACTCGTGCGCTAAAGCGTATACCGTACTCTCCATTCTTATCGGAACGCCAATGACTTTCGAGGAAGAGCAGAGAAATTGACCGCTTATGCAACATGTACATGTTTGTGCAGTATCTTGATAAGATCTCTTATCATTAGCCATCCGCACCGCCCACGGATCTACCATGGACCGACTAACCGCCTTGTGGAATGAACTGGAACTCCCGTTAACTGCCTACAAATCGCTGAACAGTTTTCGTACTGCCCTGGACTATATTCCCTGGGCGGAACTTTCATGGACCGGCAAACATTTGTTTTTGTTTTCCTCGTTTTAGCAATCTCGTGTGTTTTGCATTGAAACGAACATGCATCTGCATGTCGAGGAAACACACACACAAGCCATAAAGGCCACCATGCCTTTAATGGCGAATATCTGACAACCTGGCCTGTGCTGTAGCACAGGCCCATGAGAAC